>PVIR01035747.1:0-16235 GCA_004026965.1 Petromus typicus | reverse complement strand
AACTGTTGCCAGATTCTCCCCTTATCAATTTTCTTCTTGGTTTTTGGAAGACAGAAGCCCACGCCCCCTTCCAGACTTAGTTCTTTTTGCTTATCATGGCATGTTACCTTAAGAAATATGTGCTGTTTGACTGCATGTTAGAGAGGAGAGGTCGCCATGTAGCCTACCCATCACATGAAGGGTTTGTAAAATAGAAGCTATTTATAGCCTGCAATCTAATCTCTCGTCACGTCCCTTTCCTTCCAGAAAATCCCACTTGGATTTCTCTCCTTTTCTCTTTCCTTGCCAAATGAGCTTTTCTTTTTAAATGTTTCTTTCCATTGTCTTGTCGTTGCTTTCTTTAAGAGTTAGGTTTTTATCCTCATTTCATTCCTGTTCATATTGTCCCCCCTGAGCACATGTTGTGTTGCTTTGGATCGCACCACTAAGTTTAGAAATTCTCCATGTCATTTATTTAATGAACTAATTACAATTCTTCTGACTTTAACTTGGTCCATTACAATTTGTGTTTGGTTACCACAAGTTCCTGGCCTGACACAAATCGTGTCACTTCTAGCAGCTACAGATGCCATTGAAAATAAAAATTTGGTGTCGTTCCAATCAGTCAGCTCTCCCTTCTCCTTTTTAATTATTTAGTTTATTTTTAAGCCTCAAACTTCTGTCATTATGAAGAGGGTTGTTATTCCAAAAACTGCTAAGAGCAGGGTTGCTACCCAAGCAGAAGAGAATCTGTTTTAAGTGGTGAGACATTTGGGTTGACTGTGGAAGAAAAAGGAGCCTCAGACCTTCCCTGGCTGCTAGAAATGCTTTCTTTTAGAATTCTCAGACCTGGTCCTTACTTCACTCCCAAAATAGAAAGTAGTGACATTTATAAAGGAGAAAGGAGTGCTACTTTGTTTCTTTATAACCCGGGTGCTTTAAAATTTAAACACTTCTTGAAAAAACGATTCAAAGAGTATATCTATTAATACTAATATAGTTAATTTGGTGAATTTGAACCTCTAGATTGTTAAAATAATAAGATTAAGTGTTGGCAGAGTCATTCTAAATATTTATTTAGCCCCATCTACCTATACCACTGTAATTGGTATTTTTCGGAGATACAAAGAAAGCAGAATTCAATTCAATTTAACAAATATTTATTAAATTACCATTATGGCTAAGACGCTGTGTAAATATCACATGAAATACAAATGCAGGAAATAGAGTCCAATAAAAGCTTCAGTTTGGTTCTGTTTATTTTAGATAAGATTTATTGAGCAGCTAGGGACTGCTAAGTTTTTAAAAATGCAAAATATTTTTTTGTACACAAAGGAATTATATTCTGGTAAACTTGGATTTATAAAACCTTAAAGGTTCATGCAACATTATGTGTGTGTGTGTGTGTGTGTGTGTGTGTGTGTGTGTGTGTGTGTGTTAAATATTTTTTCTTAGATGCGAAGCATTATCTTCAGGATTCTCAAAAAGTTCAATAAAACTCACAAGTGTAATACAGAATTGATTCTCAGAGCCAGGAGGGACATTACACAGCAGATTCTACTCCAAGTCCGTTAAGCACCTATGTGGTATCTGGTCCCTGGCTGTATGCTGGGCTGACCATTAACAACATATCCACAAGACAAAGGAATATCAGCCTCAAGACCAGAAAGCAATCGTCAAACATGCCCAAACCGTTGGCTCTTAAATGCTAACAAAAAGTCAGGAATGGTCAGAACTGGCTCCCTGAAGGAAGACAACTCTGTCTGGAACCTTGAAGGCTGGCTAGGATTTGCATGATTGGAACGAGTGACACCATATTTGTGTAGTCTGGGAGACTCCTAAACAAAGGGACAGTAAGAAGTGAGCAACAAAATGGAGGGACATCAGCTCCTTCAGAAGCTTCTGGAACCATAGGGTTTCTTGACCCAACCGTGTCCTCTTTAAAACCAGCTTGTCAGTCACCATGCTTGTTCCACCACTGTAAGCGAGGTCAGAAAACAAATTATGTCTGCCTTTGTGTATGTGAATTTATAGACGTAAACACACCTTCACATAGTAGCCTCACCAGTATCTGACATATGTATGCTAACATTGCTCACACAGCTCTGTGAATTCTCTTTCTATCACAGCTGATTAATGTTTCTATAAAGAGCATATGTAGGCCAAGCTCAGGGGAAGAACTAAAAATGAAAAATACTTCCCAGAATCAAAAGGAAGTGTCTAATAGTCTAAGAGAAAGGAGGGAAACTCTGCAAACAGGAAGACATAAATGATGGCGGGGAGATAGATAATCTGTGGCCTGTCCTAGACATGGAAAGTATCACATTTAAACTGTCAAAAGAGAAATTAATCAAGAGATGAAGCTGACAAAGTAGAATCTCAAGGAAAGCAATGTACATTTTGTTTTAACACTCAGGATTTAGATGTCAGTGAAATTATCAAAGTTTTGAATAGAAGAAAAATGCTGTTATATTTAATATTATTGGTGATACTGAGCATTGGAACCAGTGGCTTCACAATGAGTTACATCCCATCTTTTTTATTTTTTACTTTGATACAGAATTTCTTTACATCACTATGTTGCCAAGGTTGGATTTAAACTTATCATTCTCCTGCCTTAGTCTCCCACAATACCGGGACTGAGACATGTGCTATTATACCTGGCTAGATTTAATTTTTTTTAATTAAAACCTTTATTGGTACATTACATATACACATCATGATTGCACTCAAAAATGAGAATTTGTACCAGTATATGACATAACTTAATTCTCATTTTTTCCCATAACCCTACCCACCCTACCACCCCCCATATACATAAACTTTGTTTCCTTTCTTTTTTGTTATAATCTCATTACTCTTTAAATTTTAAAAAATCTTGTAGCAGTAGTGTGCAAAAACGATTAAGACAGATTGCATTACAAATTAGGATAAATATGTAGAATATTACAATAGACTGTGTATACAAGATGTCACATTAACAGGAAATACATAGAGTTATATTTAGTTAGGTTTGGTCATTTATTAGATGTAAGAAATTAAAGAAAGAAAAGAATCTAGGACAATCACCAGGTATAAGGTGAGGTAGGTGGTGGTTTTGCTGAATCAGCCGCACACTCATTCACACCACATAGTATTGTCTATGGTTACTCTGGTCCAACAGTAGCAAACTGAAGTAGTTTCAGCAGTTAAGATATGGCCTTCCAAACCTAAATTATCTATTATCTGCCCTTTCCAGAAAAAATTACTATCTTTCACTCTAGATAGAAGATGAATGGGTGTTGTCTCATAGTGCTAATACTAGGAAGCAGAAGATGATTAAGGAATACTTATGTAAATGAAAACTGAAAGAAAGTAAGACTTTCACAGGTCACTTTTTCACAGGTCAGAGAAGAGAGAAAACCGCTATTAAGGAAATAGAGAAAAAGTAAGCAAAGAAAAGCAAGTCATATGCCCTGAACCATATGAAAGAGAGATAGATGGCAATTACAAACAATAGCACATAAAATAGAGGGTACTGATAGCCTGGAAACTAGCATAGCACAAAAGCTATGTATAGAGAGATAAATATAGTCAGAATTAAAAAAATGACTTTTGGATTTATTAGTGACCTTCCTTTGAAGGTAAATTCTATAAATATTTTATACATATGTAAACCTAATATATATCACAGCAGTTTTACAATATTTAAAGGATTTTCCTGAAGAAAAAAAGAATCAAATGTTTTCACTGTATTTATATTTTAAAAACATTCTTGTGAAACTATCTCCTTCTATTGAACAAATTCAAATTCAAACAAATTCAAATACTTCCCAAAGAATGTTATTGGATACATAATTCAAATAATGGCATTTATGAAGATTTATGTCTTTGTATGTCAAATTTACCAGAAACAAATCAAGTTTGCATATGACTTTTTGCTGAAAAAATTATTCTCCTTTGTAATTTACTCCTTTAATGTTAGTATCAGACCCTTAACTATCATCCCTGAGGCCCACTTTTTGTACAAAAGTGGATCCTCCTAAACTTGTACAATGCTACTGCTTCGCAGAACTGTTGCTCCAAAGAAATGGCACAGAGAACTCTATGACTGAAAATAGAAGACATTTGTTTGTTTGTTTGTGGAAAAATCAGCCGTGATTATGAGTCAAAAGTTTTAAAATTATGATTAGATCAATAAAGAAACACCATCTGTAGGCATTCATTATCAGTAAGGAAGATCTCAATATTCTTGTCAGCATTTCTTGCTCTAATGAAAAATTAACTCCAACATTCAGATTGTATGGAAGCATGTTGGTTAAAAGGTACCTGTCACAAAAGGGTCATGCAGTGAAAGAGATGCAGAGGATGCCTGTTGTTGTATCATTATAATTTTATTACTATTGAATTTGTTATGCCTCTTATTCTTATTTCAAAAATTTCTTCCTTTATAATCGCTAATATCATTACAGTCATCATTTTACAATTATCTTTCATTTTATTTCAGGAAAGAATTTTAAAGAGTTTTCAGCCCTTTCCTCCTTGCTTGACCTAATATTCATACAAATGTCTTTTAGCAGTTTGCTCCTTGGCGAAGAAAAACATATTTAGAGGAACAGAATGGTTCCTGAAAACACATCCATTTGAGGTAAGTGCTCCGTCTGATGCACATTCTAATAGTTGTGTTGGGCTGGACTTCTAATTACTTGATCATTTCAAGAGCAATAGAATAGAGTGGTCTACGCAGAGAAAAATATTTCCATTTGAAAGACTCAACACTCCCTATTTAGAAATGTTGTCTGCCCATTAGAGTACTAGAAATCGATTTTAATTAGGTGTTTTAATAAATAAATGCAAATTATAATGTACATAGTGTTCATAGCTAACGTAAGAGCATAATTATTATAGCCAAGCTAAATAGTTCGGCAGCCACATTCTTGAGTATTTAATGACTGCTCTTTTTTCTCCCATAGAAAAAATGCTTACTGTCAAGGGGAAATTTCTGTGTATCTTGAATGCTTTCATACAAGACAACTTTCCTATGTAATATCTTGACACAAACTCAACCTTCAAGAAAACACTTCTAGCATCAGTTCTTTAAAATTTTCTCTGTATGATAAGTACTGTAAAATATAAAATATTCAAAGGGAAATGTGGATAGGGATCAACAATGAGGGTAAAGAAAAAATTAGGATGGTTAAAAAATGGAAGCAAGGCATATGTACATAGGGGGTGGAGGGTTTAGGGTAGATAGGGGAATGGGAAAAAATGAGAATCAAATCGTGTCATATACTGGTATAAATTGTTAATGTTGAGTGTGATCATGATGTGTATATAAAATGTACCTATATCACAATAAAAAAAATTTCTCACAAATAAAACTATTTCCTAGAAAATGAGATCTGCATCTTTTTCATCCCAGACAGTTTTGCTAAGTGAAAACTGCATTGATACAACTTTTAGTTGCAGTTCACTTTCAGAAAAAAATTTCCTGGCTGGTGGAGGAACTCACAAAAAGAGAAAAAAAGAAGAAAAGAAAAGGAATGTGTTGTTAAAATAATCTCAAAACTGATCCCCACTTCAGTGCATATTTAAGAAACTCATTTGCTTTACGGTTCTTACGTTTGAGTAGGAATGTGGAACCCATAACTATGCTCCCCCAAAGGGGAGCAGGTATTTTATGAGGATGCTGTCATTTTTCACATGGCCACAGCTTCCAGTCCAGGTGTTCGGCTTACCAAGCCCTTGCAGAGCCATCAAGACTGGACTCGGATTGACCACCAGGTCTGGGAGTTGCCGGCACCTTTTATTCCTGACTCATTAGGCAGAGGTGAGAACTGAGACGTACGTTTTATTCACAATGTGGTTGTAAGATCCAACGGTAGTGTTCAGCTGCTTTTCCTTAGATTTGGCCTTGCTGGAAAATGCACGAGTGCTTTCCCTTTCCATCAACCATTCAGAGAAGAAAACTGATCAATTTCTATGGACATAATTTCTTTCTTCTTCTTCTCATTTTCTGGGGTGGGCTACACTAGGAACAAGGCAGAGTTTTAGTGTCCCATGAGTTGTGTGTTTCTAGCTTGTTTGTTTGTGTGCTTGTGCTCTCCCTGGACCCCATTTCTCAACACTCTGCACACACATGTTCCACTTACACTGCCCAGGAGCCAAGAAGACAAAAGAAAATCCAACCTAAGAAGCTTGCTTCCTCAGTTAGGTAACATTTTTAGTTGTCCTAAATAAGTTTTCTTTCATCACGTTTAATGAAAAAGCCATATGTCCCCACGGTTTACATAACAAAAAATGTAATCATATACATCTGGGCAGAGTGGGGAATGCCAAGGCTGCTCAGGTGCCAAATTACATTACCTTAATCTTCCACACTTAATTCAGGGAAAAAATGTGAGAACTTAAAATAATAGAGTCTAGAAATTAAAATGGTTTCATTTCATAGAAGCTGAAATAATAATTTTAAGGCCTTTTGTACTATGAAAAACATTCCCAATGAAGCTGCTAACGTTTGCAGGGATTTTTCCTGCAATATTCCCGCATGGGTCAGTTTTCATTTGTGTGGATAGAATAATATATATATATATATATATATATATATATATATATATATATATATATATAGCGCTGAATGGATTGAGAGCACTACCATTTTGAGGGTTTTTTCCACTTGTAACTTTTACTATTTTCAGATACTTTACCACTATCCTTTGCCCTATTCCCTAAGTCCTTTTGGGCTTTTGATATATATTTTTAATTTAACATAATTATATATTAACTGAATCCAAATGCATTTTTACAAAGTGTTAAAATGAAAGAACTGATAGGCTGTGTGAAGGAGAGCTATTTATCTGCCTAAGTGAACTGTGGTTGTCATGTTCCTATGTTCAAGTCAAATTTCTGTCCATGTGGATTGTTGGATCACAGGAGAATGATTGATTGAAGGAAGAAGTTGCATTTGAAATATGTTACAGGAAACTTATTTGCCATCTCCCGGCTCCAGGTGATGATAAAGGTTATGCAGCGAAAGGGCAGTTGTCCACATGGGGTGGGTGGAAACAAAACCTGAGAGTGCTGTGGCAGGGGCAGGTGAACGTTTTCTCAGATCTGAGCCCCCCAAAGCCAGAGCTGACCTGCAGCCGGCTGCTTGTCTTGGAGACATTCCCATAAGTGAACAGTAGTATTAGCTTCCTTATTAAAAGACAGGCTTTTCTTCTTTTACATGTATCTGAAATGTTAGATGCTACATTAATATGCTGTTGTTGTATTGTTAAATTCTAAAAGAAATACTTACACTATGTCTGTTTCCAAAAGATGTACGTGAATACCTTTATATTGTTTTAAATTTTGAACAACATACTCCTGAGGAAGAGGTCATGCAAATTTCAGGAGCAGAAACTAAATGTGAAGAACTCCAAGCCTTGCAACACACTTTGGCTTTTTGGCTTCTTGATTAGTTTTTATTTTTTAACTGATTTTATTGGTACATTTTATAGATAAATTATGATCACATTTAACATTGAGAACTTATACATATATGTGACAATGTTTTTTTTTAAAAAAATAAAATCTTTATTGGTATATTACATATACACATCACAATCATACTCAACATTAAGAATTTGTACTGGTATATGACACAACTTGATTCTCATTTTTCTCCAGTCTCCTATCCAACCTGAAACCTCATCCCATATACCTCAGCTTTGTTTCCTTTTTTTTAACCAATCATATTTTTCTTTCCCCTCATTACACTCCATTTCCTTTTGAATATTTTCTATTTCATAATATATATCATATATTCTAGGACTCATTTACATCTTCAGTTTCTCATACCAGAGAAAAGATATCACATTTACACATCTGTGACCTATTTATTTCACTTCTGAGTATGTCCTGAAGGTACATCCATTTGAGGAAAAATGACTCAAACTCATCATCATTCTTTATGGCAGAGTAATACTTCGTTTTATTAAAACAAATACATCTTAATCCATGCTAGAGTTGATGAGCATTTGGGTTGTTTCCAAGATTGAACTATCACAAACTGAGCTGCTATATGCATGGGTGGAATCTTCCATGTATATCCTCAGCAGGGGAATAGCAGGTCAAATGGGTCCTCTGATCCTATTTATTTGAAGAATGCTTACATTGATCTCCATAATTCTAAATTTAGCCATGTCATCTTAGATGTAACTCATAAGTTTAAAACTATCAGGACCTGATTGCCAAAGCTTACCATTTCCTGTGATATGTTCAATACTGTTGATATCAATAGTATTATGTCAACAAAGATGTGATTGTTCTGTCCGAATACCTCCCATAGTGTGCCAGAACTGAGAATATTTAAAAGCCATTACATATCCAAGGAGGACAGCTCACGAAGTAGCCATCTCCTAAGGGTTCCAAATATTGGGAAGAAAGAGAATTGTAATAAATATTGCCGAGACACTAGGCAAAGAATAAATGAATAATACCAGTAACAGCAAAAGAACAGAAATAAGAAAAAAATTCAAAAACCCATACACAAAGGTCACCACCACAGGGTAATCCAGGGGAAAAGGAACTAGAGCAAACTGAGGGTCAATCAGCAGGACTCTAAACTGGTAGCGAAAGAAGATCTAGTAAAATGGAAATCAGAAATAACCTCTGAGACAAAAACAGAGACAGTGCCCCTAGTGAGTGATATGATTAATAAGGCTATAGAGCAGTTCAGGGGCATGATAGAATCTGAGACAGCAAATGCAATGGAACCTGTTAAACATCTTCAAACAGAGTTTGAGGTGATTAAAAATGAAAATGAAAGTTTATGAAATAGGATGATTGAAGCTGAGGACCAAATTACAGACCTAATGGATAGTATTGCAGCCAATCTACAGGAAAGACATAATTTATGGAAAATGACCAAGGGCCATGACTAATCAATAATAACAGCTCCTATATGACATAAAGAAGAATAACACAAGACTGATTGCAGCCACTGAGGAAGACAGAGGAGACAGTGCCAAAGACATAGAAAGTTATTCACAGATATAAAGGCAGAAAACTTCACAGGGAAAAGAAAAGAATTGAACATAAAGATAAATGAGGCATATAAGACTGCAAATGGCCATGATATATAAAAAAAAATTTCACCTAGGCATATAATTATCAAGGTTCCAGATATCCAGCAAAGAGTGAAATATTGAAACCAATTAGGGAAAACAAGAAAATTAAATACAAAAGGAAGCCCATCAGAATCAGAGCAGACTTTTCAAGCCAAACACTCCACACAGAAGAGCCTGGAGTGAAGTGTTTCAAGCCTTGCAGGAAAACAACCCCCAACCTAGACTGATGTTTCCTACACAACTATCTTTTAAACTTGACAAGGAAATAAGATACTTCCATCACAAAGAACACCTGAAAAACTTCAAAATACAAAACCTGCACTCCAAAAACCTCTTGTTCAGTTTTGACACCTACCTCATGTCAAGTGCTACACCATGTATAGTGAAATTGTAATGAATGGTTGAGACATATTCATCTTAAATAGCTGACAGACACACAGTAAATGAATTTAGAGAGTGGTAGGGACATCATTTAGCCTGTATAGGGGCCAACAGCCAATGATTAAATAACTCATTTGAAGTCATTCAGGATTTTAGTATCAGTATGTCAACTCATATTTTGTGATGCCATCTTCTATTGTACTACTGGCAGTACAGAATGTCTGTTACAGCTGTTATTCTGGTTTCGAGCAGGTAGCTTCTAAAGTGCTGATGCTTCCAAGAGGAATTTGTATTAGCAAAGTGGACAACGAATGTGTTGATAAATTGTTAAGTTACAGGACTACTTTTAGAAATGAACTGAATATCAATAGAACTTAGAAAGTAGATTATTCCACTTAGAAAAAACATCTTGAGGCAATTCAAAGATCTATGCCAAGCTCACATTCCTGTAGCATTATTCAACGTTCCCCAGTAGTTGCTTTTAAACAAATCCTTTGTGTGGAAAAAAAAAGTTAAATGTTTGTTTTCATTGATTAAAATTCCAGTTTTCCTCATGTGCAGTAAGAACATGAACATATTTTTGTTTATTGTCATAATACAGTAATGTCATAATGTTGACATTATAGTACTTAAAGCAAATCAGAACAAAGACTAAGTGGAAATAACACAGAATCTAAACCCAAAAAGAAACCTGAAATCTACTTTCCTTGGTGCCATACTTAGTTCATACATTAATTAATATAGTATGTATAGTAATATTTCTCAGATGCTATATACCATTCCATTAATTGTTACAACTACAGATAACTCTAAGGTAGGCATGGTGCCACTTGAGATAAATCCTCAGAAACCAGAGGTAATTCTAATTCTCAGCTATACTAACCTATTATACCATTAGTAAGTTGGAAATTTATTTTGCTGTCCTTAAAGGACTTTCTTCTTGAAAAGGTACAATAGTTTCATTAGGTATCCAAATTGTTAAGCCAATGTATTGACTTTTAATCTGTAAAATAGGTCTATCCCTTATTTATTGTTTGATTAAGAGAAATATATAATTGCATTTCCTGGCATATGTGTGAGATTGTATCAAAATGTTCATAAGGGAGCTTGGACATATGGAAAGTGAGTTTGTCTATGGAAAAGTAAATTATAAAAGCAAGAAGTAAAGGATCAGATAAGAGACATACAGTCACTGGGAAGAGACTCACAGGCCATATAATGAGCTTACCTCCAAACACCATAAACACACACACATGCACACACATGCACACGCACACATTCACACACGTGCACTTGCACATGCACACACATACATGCACACACTCACGCCATGCATCCAAAAAGAACTGGTGCATCAGGAAGATGAGTATTTTGCATACAAGTAGCCACAGAGGCAACCAGCCATTAGCAGCTCCCACTCAGATAATCTGGAGGCTGAGGACCCAGGCTTCTGCCTGCTGGTGTTTGCAGTCATGTAGATGGCAGGAGTATCGTCCAGGGCTTGATGGAGGGGACAAAAAGTGCTAGACTTTGCTGATTTTTACTCCCACTGGTTATCTGCTTCCTTTGTGGGAGGGATAACTGAAGAAGTAACCCATTTGATATTTAATTTAATTTTTTTCCCTGAGTTTCTACTTTCAAATAATATCATCTTGATTATAATTTAGTCCCTCACATAGCTTGACTATGGAGACTGAATATGCTAATGAAGCTAATAATGTATTCAAGTTCATGTGATTGCCCTACATCTAATGGCAAAGTCTGTCCCTCAGACCTGTATGCATACTAATTATGATGAGGAATCATATTAAAACTCTTTATGGATAACATCATGATGTCCATCAAAGAGTGTTTATCTAGTTCTGTTTGCTTTAGGAAACAATATGTGACAATATCCGGACTAACCACTACACAGATTTGTAGACTATTCTCTCACAGGACATTTTTTTAAAAAATTTATCTTTCTTATTCTTAAATAAGAGAAACACATCTAAATGGCTTGTAGTCAGCCAAAAATATCATATCAGGAAAGACTCTTTCTTTAAAACATAAATACACAAGCACTCAAATTATTACTTTCCCAAATTTAAAGATTTCATTCAATTATCATGGAGACATTTTCACTGTAGGGTAGATATCGTGCCTTATGAGAAATTCAATTTGTCTATATTATTTGTTCATATTCTTAAAATGATTCAGGGTTGGGGATGTAGCTCAGTGGCACTGCACCTCCCTTGAGCAGCACAAGGTCCTCAGTTTGATCCCTGGTACTAAAATGAGATAAAATGAGGCAAATGGATGTGATCTTGTGAAGTGTTAAGTTTTCTAACTTCCCAGTGTCTTGCTATTTATGTATTATTAGAGCTTCATCTAGAAGTAACTGTGTTCTATAACCTAGTTTTACAATTCCATCAGTGTATATAAAGTTTCACAATATGTCCTACAACCTCCATATTCAATAATAAATAATGCTCACCCCTTTGTTTTGTACACATTATATGGAATTAGAAGCCCTGGTGGAGACATTAGATTAAGGATTTTAAGACCAATGTGGCATGCAAGCATTGTCCTGATATTCTCAAACCTTCAGCAAAGAATGGATAAAAGGCTGTTAGGCCCTGGCCTGCCATGAGGGACCAATTTATACAGCAGCGCATCACTACAAGAGTCCTAACTACAATGTCTGTGTAAAGTTAGATGAGGGCCAAGCTCCATGTTGAGAAAATCTATACATAATTATGCAGTTCACCAAACAAGGTAACAGCTCACCCAGTGGGGTCTGATCAGATGAGTCGGTATACAAAGAAAAATATTTGTATTGAACTGGAATTTAATTTCGTTTCACAATCTTCCTATAGGTTAATCTTCCTGGAAAGTAGGTCACTGCATTGGTAGTGTTTTGAAGTGTTAATTTCTTTTTCCATGTCAGTCATGACTGTGAATCAACTTCTGTAGTTTATAAGGTAAATCCACACTGATCTAAACTAAACTAATTTGAGGGCTTAATTCCATTTCTGATCAATAAAATAGCTTAAAAATGGAGCCCACTGTTTAACTGTTGGGAAGAGGATTTTAACTAAGAGTCCTTCACAATCTAATTTAATGAGAAAGGATTTGTTGGTAATTAGCACCATCTCTTTAAATATGTGCTAACAACTGTCTCTAGACAAATATTTTCTAACGTTAAGTATATATGGCTCCTTATCACTTTATTTAATCAGAAAGTTATTTTTTCTTTATAGATTTGTCCAGGAAATCTTTGAATCAGCTCAGATCCAAGTTTTGTAAGTCACTAAGGCTGTGGGCATATGGGGAATTAAGGACATCTGAGTTGTGCCTCCTGATAAACAGCTATATGTAGACATAATACAGAATAAATTAAAACTTTTTAAATCCTTGAAAGATACATCAGTTGTTGTGTTCTTCATAAATTTTTATTATTACTTCTAATACTTATCAAGTTAATTTTTCCCATTTCTTCCAATATTTTTCAGTGTAGAGGGAGGCAGCAATATAAGTTTTGCTGGTTAGAAGAAATATTTTTCTTTTCTTCTTTTTATTGTACTGAGTACTGATTTTTTACTGAGTTGCATTCTTGGTTTGCCCGCCCCCCTCAATGTAGGGTCTCACTAAACACCTAAGTTGCTCAGGCTGGGTTGGAATTCACGAGCTTCCTGCTTTTTCTTGCCAGAGTGCTGAGGTTACACCCTGAGCCCACGTGGCTCAGGAGAAATGTTTCTGATCCAACTGGCAAATGCATCTGAAACAGTTGAGCTCCTACATTAACCTGGTAACTCATCCTTCATAAGAGCCAATAAATATCCCAGTTCATGTTGGCAACCCAAGGAGCTTTTACAAACTGGAAAAGGTTAAGAGATGCAGCTCATGTTTCAGGGGTAGAGTTCAACATACACTGACTTTGCCCAAGGAGAAGCTATTCTTTAGAGTCTCAGGGAAAGTATGTGATTTGTCCTGTGTCTAAGTGATATGTCTGTTCTGTGCAGTTCAGAAGAGGAAACACTGTTTAGTGAAAAGCTCTTCTGGAGCCAGCAAGTGATAGGGGCTTCACACAAGTAATCTCATTTTATAACTACAATGATTCATCAAAGGAGAGGGTGTCAGTCTGCCAGCTTCATTTAAAAACTAAAGGAGCCAAAATTAGAGCACTCAACTTGGCTCTAGAGTGCACAGAGGTGTTAGCAATGTTCTTTGCACTGCAGAGGCTCCAGTGGAGAAGGGTTCTATCAATCATGGTTGTAATCCTTCACAAATTTTTGATTCAGGAGTTTACATATAATTTGGCTAACAGATCAGAGAGAAAGAAGTTCTATAGGACAGGTTGAGAGAATAGCTCTCCCTTCACGTATTGCTCATGGTAATTGTGTTGTGTTTTGAATCATAATTTTATGTATAATCATGTAACACGTGCATCAGTAAGGACTGGAATTTGAAGTTCAGATTATCTTCTTCATCACAAAGTAGGGTTATTGATATGATGGGGTGTAAATCTATAGTGTGTATCTGTAAGGAAATATATCACAAATGCTTAAATTTATAAGATAATTATTACATTAAGATACATTGCTATAAGTCCACTCTCCCTTTTCAAATACGTTTATTCTGTTATCCTGAGAATTCTATGAAGGTCTCTGCACGCTCTTTTATGCGTGTCCTTACAGGTCTTAATTAAAGCACGGTGAATGCTACACTGAAGTACAGAAGAAATCCTCTCTACTCTGTATCCTCATTGCATTCAGAGATGGCACCAAAGGACTTTTGGCTCTTTACAGTTCAAATGACCAGGACAGAAAATGTTATCCATTGATTCAGGGCATTGAAGCTGCCATGACAGTACAACTAAAGACACTAACGAAAGATAATTACTAAAGTATCACCTATGCTTGAATTTAGAAAGAATCACTCTAAGTGGCTTTCCTACCTTTATTTCCTCAATCTTCCCCCCCTCCAATCTATTAAGACACTACAACTGCACAAGTTTCTTTCTACTAGAAAACTATCACATAACTTTATAGATAAGTTTTATGATCTGGAGCAACCATTATATCATACTGAATTATGTGTGATTTCCATACTAACAGTCATTCCTTTTAATTTGACAAGATTTACTGAATTCAAGAAAATGTATTTGTGGGTGACAGTTCTTAAACTGTCCTTTCCCTGTACTGCTGGGGATCTCCAGGCAGCTGCTTTTCCTTCCAGAGGTCCATGGCTAAAGAGAGAATGCAAGTTTAACCTCCTCACAACTTGTGCAGCAGGGATCAAGTGGATCCCCTGAATCTTTCATGTGTTTTTGTAGCAAAGGAGTTCATTACATGAGTGTCTCATTTGCTGCCAAGAGGCCGTTCATTTATTTTAAACTTGTACAAGAGTTTTTTCTGCTATTTCTGGAGAATGAGTAAAACATGCTCATCAACAGATCTTCAGATCTCAAAGCAAATTTAGGAATAAATTGTTGCATATTTCAAGTGCAAGACTATGTCATCCTTAGACAGGCTGTGTACAGGCAGGACTGTCCTTTTTAGAAGCTAGAAACTGCATCCTCACTTTGGAAGTGGTCAGGAGTGAGTGTGGTTGATTGATATCATGTTTCAGCTGCTAAGTTTTGACATTCATTTTTGCTGCAATGAAAACAAGTTTCTCTCCACTCTATGTGCTTGAGTTGATTGGTTATTAAATTCCGTACTGTAACTAAATGGGTTATAGGAAAATAAGCCTCATTCTTTTCCTAGATCAGTTCTTTTTGAGAAATAACATAGCTTTTAGCTTGTTGCTTTGGACAAGGCGGCAGTAATTTTTTATTTCAGCCTTCCCAAATACAATAGCAACATTATTCCCTTCATTTAGGTTTTTTTCCTAGTTCCTCTTAGTCTGCAGATCCTGGCCACGTGAAAGCTCATGTCACATATTTTAGTTCTGAGGAAAATTACTGTGACTTGCTTTTTTCTTTTTCACTTTTTTGGGGGAATTTATTTTTCTGTTTCTCTCTTCCCTGGATCGCTATTTCCTATCAGCTTCATTCCTCTGAGTGTGCTCTGGCAGGAGCATGCCAGCTGTCTAGCGAGGATGCATCTAATCTTGGACCCAGTCTGTCATTTGGCCTTTATAAATGGCCCTAGTTAAAAGTGTTGTGTAGTAAAAATAAATAGGTTTGCTTCTTAAGTGTTATTACTCACCCTCAGTAAAGCTGCCACTGCCTTGAAGGACACAGATATTACCTTTCTTTTCAGAGTAAAAAGCTAACACATGTGTGCCTTCCAATGCTGTTTGGGACAGAAGATTCTTGAATTTTAGCTAATCCACATTTATGGATCATATACTGTATACATGAATCAGAAAAGTGTAACTGAACTGTGCTCAGGGGAAAGTATTCAGCAACTATTTCCTTCTGTCGTACTTCAGTTTAAAATCAACAACCTGAAATCTACAAATCTTTCAAAAGCTGGCAGCTCAGGAATGTGTTCAGCTGTGCATTCTTGGCTTTTATGATAGAGAACAGACTATCTGTTATAGTGGCTTTCGCTTCCTGTGGTCAGGTTCTCCTGCCCCACCTGTATCCCCCTCACAGCTGTTGCTACTTCTTTAACACAAAGACCTATAGGCTACTTAAACTTCTGAATAACTTTCTTCATACATCTGAATTTCTTCAAATACCTCATGTGTTACACTTTAATGTAAATTATAAACTATTAAGCACTGGCTTACAAATGTTAAATAATTCTAGATATTGGCTTGTATAGAATCTAAGATAAGCAATTTTTTTTT
>PVIR01035746.1:0-16230 GCA_004026965.1 Petromus typicus | reverse complement strand
CCAGAGACTACCTGGACAGGCGTTGTGTGGGAACGAGGCTGGATTTATTTCTGTCTGGGTGCAGACTGGGCTGAGATTCTGAGTAATTCAGTCACTGTCTGACTCCATAACATATTTTTAACTAGCTTAGCCGTCTGCAATACTAGCTTGATCTGTTAAATCCCAATCAGCACTGACAAGAGCCGGAGATGACGTGACCTCTCTGGACTCTCTCCTGCCGGGAGAGTAACCGAGTTTCTGTAGGACTCGGGAAGGACTCCCAAATGGAGTGTTTACAGCCGAGGGTCCAGGATGGCCAGCGCAGGTGCACATGAGTCCTCCGCTCCAGGGAGACTGCATATTCCATGCTAAGTTTTCTTCACGGCCATCTGTTCTGTTTACTGAGGGCAACAGGGCCCTGTCCAGTGGCTCCCTGCTGTGTTCTGAGGGCTCTATGTGTGCTCAGAGGGTCTCACTCAAGTCAGGCATGACAGTTTCTGCTTTTTTGTGTCCTAGCATCACTAATTAATGGTGGGCCCAGTTCCCTCTGTGTGCTCGCTAATTAGGTGTTTTGAAAAATTGTTCCATGCTGGCTTAAATAATGAATAGAGAATTCAAAAGATGAGAGGTGTTGGGGAAGACAGAGAGACCACGGTAGTGATGGAGACCAGGCAGAGGTCACCCGCACTGTCTGTGGCCCGAGTGACCGGCGGAGACTGCACCCTGGGGCAGAGAGGTTGGGAAGACGGTCTCACAGGAAAGGACGAAGTGTGGAGTCGCGCAAGGACCTACCCTGAGATGATGGATTGCACCGAGGCGGTCCTGTTCGGGGGTGCAAGGCTGGGGAGCCCTCGGGAGCTGCTGCCTCTGTCTGGAAATGGTCCCAAACACACAGCCAAGAGCTGGGACTTTAGAGTCCGGTGACAGCTGTGTCTAAGCTCTGTGGGACTTGGAAGAAATGCTTTGACCTCTCTGGACACACAGTTCCTCATCTTCACAGTGAAAAATAACAGTACCGGTGCCATAAGACTGTGGTAAGAAATGAGCGAGATCACATTGTTAGTGTCTTGACCACTTCCTGGCACCAGCAGACGCTCAGGACCAGTTAGCCACTTTTATCCTGCGGTCCCGTTGCCCGACTCAGGATGCAGTAATAACGAGAGATCACACAGGTAGTGCCCTCAGCTGGGCACCGCTCAGGATTTAGGACACCTTCTGGGGGAGTCCCTGCTCCTGGACAGTTTGTTTTCTTCTTCTTCTGCCTTGTCTTCCTCCTCCAGTGAGGGAGAGGAGAGGAATTTAAAAACTGGGGAAGAAAAACTTAGCTGCTGAACTGAGGCCTCTGGAGGTTGGGCCAGAGCAGGAGGTGGGAAATGCCGAAGGAGCCTCCGGACGGTGGGCCGAACGAACCCAGTGCAGCCTGTCACCCTGGCTGCTACTTACTTCGTATTTACCATAGGTGTCCACATTTTCTTCCCTGTAACGATGTAAGCCTGCATTTCAATGATGGCCTAGATTTTTTTCTCTCTTGCTCACTGCAGATTCCCTAGAAGTCCTGACTCAGTGCCACCCCCCACCCACACCCCACCCCCCGCCAGCTCTCTGACTGCCTCTCATAGCAGCCTCACTAAACCTGGCTGCACAGACTCGGGGAGGTGAGGCCTGTGCTTCAGAAAGACCATCCAGCAGCAGTGAGACAGTAGGAAGACTTCGTCGAACTCAGAGGGAGAAATAGTCTTTTGGTTTAATAAAGAAGAGGAAGAGCTGGAGAACAAACTGTAGCTGAGTTAAAGTAGCTGGGATTCAGGGGAGCGAGCCTCACCCCCACCCTGCTCCATGCCCAACACGCTGAGTTCGAGTTCTCTAAAATCGAAGAGTGGATTCTAGGAACAACGGAGATGAAGAGAAGGAAAACTTTATTCAGAAAGAAAACTTCTGCCTAAGTGGGACAGAAGCGGGACCCGGAAGGGGTGGCCCTCTCACCTCATTTCTCAGGGGGCTTTTATGGCACAAAGCCATGGGACAAGGCGGGTTCAAAGTGGGACAAGACCATAGTCAACCGGTCACACCGCAAGCGCAGCTGCTGTAGGTAATATCGGTCTAGTGAGAAATTACAAGATGGACAAAGGCATGATCAATCAATGAGATTACAACAGGTATAGTCACTTAGGTAATAATGATGAAATGGGGATCCAGTGGGAAAGCAAACCACCTAACAAGATATGAGGATTTTGAGGCAGGGATCTTTCCGGGGAGGGGTGGGTTAGGACCTCGGTCTCCATGCTGGGAGATTGGAGCCTAGAATATCAGTCACTGCTATTTATCCTACACGGGTGGGGTAGTTTTCTCTTTCCATAGATAATGTTGACTTCCAGCGAAGGTCCCCTTGACTGTCCTCCATGGTGACTCCTTCCCTGTGGGTTTTTTGAGGGCCAGCACTAACTAACTGCCTACATGGTATCTAATTAGCACACCTACCTACAATAGCTATGGCAAGGGGTAGTAGGGGGAGTGCTGGGAGAAGTGCACTTTCCAGGAAGCAGAGCATTAAATCCATCCTAAGAGACTTTCCAGAAGGCCTCACGTGTGCTTCCATTTGGACTTTGGATTCTGCAAGTTCCCATAAGCATCATGTATATTGGGGAGGACGCATTGGATGTGCTGAGCATGTGGCTTGAGGGTCCAGGGCCACGCCACCCTTCAGGTCACACTCGGCCTGGGCCTGAAGGAGGATTCGACGCCCCGGAGAGAGAATTAGACACCAGTCTAGATTTTCCACAGCATGCTTTCATGCTCCATTATGACAGAGAACGTTCTTAGCCTTTGTCATCATGCACATCTGATTGCTTCAGCCCCATACCTTCTTTTGGGTAGGGGAGATTTAGAGAATAAATACATTTTAGACAATCTGATTCCAGAGGACGAAAATATCTGTGTTTGGGAAAAGCTCCCCTGGCACGCAGCGGAGGTAACGGGCTGCAGATGGCTGTTGCCGTTGTGGGCACTGCGCTGCCCTGACCTGCGTTGGATGCGGCCCCCGTGTAAGTGGTGGGCTGAGACAACACAGAATTTTGATGAGGGGAACGGAAGCCAAGTCAGCCACACAGAGGCCAATCAGAGAAAGCTTCTGCATTGTGTTGGAGTTTTCCAGATTTTCCTTTTTAAAAATAATGCCACCAGGAGGGAATGCTGATGTGGCTTCCATCCTTTTCAAGAGAGGACAGGAACTGGGAGGCTTCCTGTGAAGGGACAGCACTGTCTACATATCAGAGTGCAGAGTGGGCCAGAAGACAGCCCTTGGCAAAGACTCCATTGAAGACCCCTTTCCCGAACGCCACGGGAAACCTGAGAATCGAACAGTGCTCGGACACATGGAGGGAAGGAAGGGAGGGCGGGCAGGAAGGAGGGAGGGAGGGAGAAGGAAGGAAGGAAGGGGGGGGAAGGAGGGAGGGAGGGAAGGAAGGAAGGTGCTCCCAAATACTGCTCTTCCACAGCCTCAGCTGGGATATTTATAAGTCTTGGTCTCCCTCCAGATTTGAGAGAACACTCACCTGAAATTACATTTTCAGGTCAATTTCGGCAGATGTTCTTTAGATAAGTTGTGAACACTTTTGTCTTTCTTTTTTCTTCTTCTGGCTAACACACCGTCCTTTGCAGGGCCTTTTCCTCCTCCTGTTTATTTTCTCTGTTCTGTTTTGTTCTTGGATCCATTTGGAGGTAGTCTTATGGCCCAGATCTCACTTCTCCAGACGTCTCTCTCCTGCCTCCGCTCAGAATAGACTTCCCTCAGACCCCAGAATTTGCAAGACCGTGTTGAGGCCTTGACCAGGCTGGTGTAGAGCCTGCGAATCCCAGAGGCAGCGCTGCGGGCTGGACGCATCCAGAGGACACATGGCGTTGTGTCCTTCCTGGGCGCCCTCGCTAGCCTGGGCCCATTTCTGGGATATCAAGCAAATACCTACCGAAGTCACTGGTCCAAAATGAACCCAAAGCTAATGTATTTTATATATGATTTTATTACAGTCATTTGTTTCGTACGAATTCTGTGTGAACAAAGGGACTGCTGTAGGCATGTGCTCAACCGAGCCACAGTCTAACACAGTCCCCTCAGATCAGCAGAGACCAGGGAGAAGCGTGGTGTCGGGTTTGTTCTGTCCACCCCGTGAGGTGCTGACTTCTGGTGTTGTTCTTTAGTGTTTTGTTTGTTTGTGTTTGCATTGGGGATTGAACCTGTGACCTGGTGCTCGCAAGGCAGGCACTTGAACACCTGAGTTATATGCCTGGCCCTTAGATGGAAAAGTCACTTTTTGGAGTCTCATCTTGGACGTACAGACAATGTTAAGTTTATGCAGCGAGGTGAGTGTGGGAGGCTGAGCTGCCCAGACACGGCATCGGATTTGCTCCTCTCTCCGGAGCAATTAGCACTTTGCCTTGCTGAGGGCCTGGTGTGTTTTCTGTTTTTAATTTCCTCAATTTTCAAACTGTAGAATAACATATTATGGTGTCTGCTTCCTGGAACTGGAGAACGCAAGTAAATATATGAGAAATTTGATATAGAGAAATTGGTTTCAAGTTTGTCAAAATGATGCGTTAAATCTAGCCCCAGTAAAGTATTGTACTTCCTCACATCTGGTTTGTCATGATTGGATGAAATTATTCTTTGTAGCCCACTCCTGAATAATTCCTTAAGTAATGAGTAAGCGGAGAGATAACTTGCATACCTCTGCAGGAACAGTGCCTGGAGTTTTGGTCTCTGCACAGACATGAGCCTTAAACGCTGGAATACCTGTGTAGATTCGGAAGTCTTTCCATACAGCATCTTCTGGCTGACTGAGGCCAGAGCCCGGATGAAGCCTTACCTCTCCCCTCGCCTTCCCTTCTTGTTCCTGACTCTTCAGGTTGAGACGCGAGGCACATGTGCCGGGACGGTGAGCCATGGCCTCTGTGTCAAGCTCACCTTGGACCTAGTGGCCAACCATCTTCCTAGTCTACAGTTCTGAAGGTCGGACTCGGAGTTGAGGCCTCAACAGGGCTGTGTTCCTCCTGGGGGTCTAGGGGAGAAGCCATGCCTGCTTTCCTGGTCTCTGAGGCTCTGGTGTCTCCCTCCAGCCCTTCTCCCACTACGTCCATCACCACCTCTCCTGCCCTTGACTCTGAGTGTCTGCTTCTGTCTGGGAGTCTTGTGACTGCAGGAACCCACCCACATTGCTGGCATGACCTTCCCAAGAGCCTTAACTTACCCCTGGCAGTGAAGTCTCTGTGCCATGTCAGAGAATGAGGGCTGAGATGGGGCTCCCTTGGAGCTCGCCGCATGTGCAGGCTCTCCAGCTGCATGTGTGCACACTCCTCCTCCTACCTGGCCTCTGCTTCCGACACATACACATACTGCACACTTCACACATGCTACACACGTACCAGACACACAGTACACTAACCACACCCACCACACACACACACACACACATGCACATATGTGGGAAGACTTGCACAGTCCAAGGCTCACTTATGCCCTTGAGGCCAACCAACCAGTCTGAATCCTGGGTCTCCTGGGCTGTCAGGTCAGGGCAGGTCACTGTGGGTATCTGCCCTTCCTCTGGGACTCCTTAACCCCGGAGGAGCACAGCAGCACAAGACTCCAGGGTGAGTGCTCTGACCCTAGGGCCCAGGGCAGAGGCTGATGCCGGGCAGAGGCTGCCCATGTCGCAGGCAGGCAACATGAGCAGATGCTCAGAGGTGGGCTTTGGCCAAAGGGAGCGTGTCGGGCCCTTTGAAAGGATGAGGAGGAAGTGTTATGCTGGAGGAAGAGTCCCCAGGAAGCTGTGTTTTGGGTTCTTTTGAACAGAATAGAAATCTGCAAATCTAGAATGTGCTCTGAGGCTCACTGTGGGAGACTGTGTTCCAGGGCAGCAGTGTTGAAGATGGGGCCTTTGGAAGTGCCTGGCTTCACCAGCGGCGGACCCACTGACAGTCCGTAATTTCATGGCACTCCTGGGAAGTTGCAGGTCCACAGGAGACAGGGTCCAAGCAGAAGGGCGTGACCATGTCTCTCTCGTCCCCCTGACCACTGAGAGGCGAACTGACGCCTGCCCCACATCTTTCCACTGTGATGTCTCTGCATCCCTCAGGCCAAGCAAGCGACCAGCTTACCATGGACTGAGACCCCTGACACACGAGCCGAGATAAGCCCTCTGTCCTTTATTTTTTTGTTGTCAGTGATTTTGTCACAGATGGTAGCTGCCAAATAGAAACTTGACTTTTGCTTTAAAAATTGTGCAGGATGAAATCTCAGTAGCAGCAAGAGTGAGCAGGAGGGAGAGAGGGAGCACCCTTCTCCCCTTTCTCACTGACTCAGTTTAAACAAATGAGTTTAAGATCCCACAGCACAGGCAGCTCATCCTCCAAGGAGTGAACCGTGAGCTGCAGAGGGCTGCATCCGGACATCCGGCGCCGAGCAGGCCGGCCCTCTGCACACCGCCGTCCTGCAGGCTTTTGTAAGAGGTCATAAACTGCTAGAGAAGCCGGGAAATCTTTTATGTCTTGGTGGTGACCCCGGAGAGCCAGGAGAGGCGGGTGGCCTGACTCTGTGCTCCCAAAGGTAGAAAACTCAGGTTGGATGAACTGCTAAGTGACCATAGCCAGTTAGTGAGCAACGTAGCCAGCTCAGGTGTTTGTCTTTTAAAAACATTTTAATCAAAATCGTGTTCATTATTTTTATGCTAAAGAAGCCAATCTCATATTAGGACTTGCTTGTCGTTTGCACTGCTTCCTTTTAGGCAAAGTGTGGTTAAGCAGAGCAGATGCTGAATACTTTTAAACTTTTGTCACAGACTAAGGAAGGCCAAGCTGAGAAAGGCTTCAGAGCAGGAGTAAAGGAGATTCGGCTCCTTCGCCTCAACTTCCAAGTTCTGGGCCTTGGATTAGGGAAAACCCAGGGAGTCTGAAGCGTCATCACTGCTGTGTCTGTGCAAATACAGTAACTCCGTTCCTCAGAAGCTCTGTCTACATCAAAGTTATATAATTTGGCTCAGCTACCGATGATTTTATATTGTAATAATATCTACAAAACACTGTTTCTTATTGATTTTAATTCATGGTAGCAATGGTTGTTGGGCGAGGAGCACTGGGTGTGTCAGAAACAGGACCGTCTTGTCTATGCTTAAGGGCAACTGGAAATGGGTCTTTTTGCAAAACCAAAGAATTACTTTCTATAATGACAGTTATGTAACAATAAGGTCCTCTCTGCTTATAAACCCTCTGCCTCTGGAAGCAGGAAGTACAACAGAAGAGAACAGTACCGTGGTGCTGTGTTCACTCCCAGGGACCTTGGTGTCCACAAGTGGTGAGCTCAGTGCCAGCCCAGCTCATGGGCAGAGCCTCACGTGGCTTGTGCACCCTAGAAGTGCAGTCAAAGGTGGGAGGACACATGGAAGTCCCAGGTGTGCGTCTGCGCCGGGGCTCAGCGCAGTCCTGCCTCAAGACTCACTGCTGCGGGAGCTGTTAGTG
Organism: Petromus typicus; assembly: GCA_004026965.1. Classification (NCBI taxonomy): domain Eukaryota; kingdom Metazoa; phylum Chordata; class Mammalia; order Rodentia; family Petromuridae; genus Petromus; species Petromus typicus. The sequence continues at coordinate 8,748 of PVIR01035746.1, read as the reverse complement.
CTTCAGACTGAACTTGTCACCTGCTCATTAGTCTTGGGCAGAGTCCGTGCACACTTGCTTGGCCGCGTCATCCTGGGTTCCCAGGGGTCTTTTGTTCCCTGAGCTTCCCGAGTCCCTGTGTGCAGCCCTGTGTGTGCCGGTGGGTAGAGGGACCCTGGGCCCAACCCGCAGGAGCTGCACATCCCCCCAGCCCGCCTGAGCTTGGCCTCACCAGGAGTAGTTGCTGGGCCAGGAGGTGGCATCTCTTCTGCCCGCTCATAATACCATAGCTCAATCCCAGAGCATCAGAGTCCCCTCTATGAGCTTCCTCTGCAGTGAGCCACCCGTTACTGCTGTCCAGTGCTGGAAGGGGGAAGTCAGAGCCAACCTACAGGCTGAAATCCATGCCTGGCAGGTCTGGCTCCCAGGGCGAATCTGTTACTTGCTTTTCCACTTGGAACAGAGTGGTGAGTTTTGAGATTTACTAACTTTGACTTTAATATAGTTTACTTAACTTTAAGTTGATATATATATATATATTTTGTTGTTGTTGTTGTTGTTGTTGTTGTTGTTGTTGTTTTGTTTTTTGAGACAGGGTCTCGCTATGTAGTTCGGGCTGGTCCTCAGCTTACTGTGTAGCCCAGGTGAGCCTCAAACTCAGAACAATCCTCCTGCCTCTACCTCCCAAGTGCTGGAATTACAGGTGTGAGCCACCATGCCCAGCACTGTGGTATGTGGTACTGATTGCGGGTGGGTGTGAGTCACCACGCCTGGCATTGTTGTAAGTGGTTACCAGGGATCAAACCCAGGCCCTTGCACTTCCAAAGTAGGAACAGGAACCACTGACCTAAATCCCTGTCCCTTCTAATTTAATTTTTAATAAAACTGTGTTGAATAAACCATGTACAATGTTCCTGAAAATTTAACAGCTCTTAGGAGTTGGTAGAAGCCAGTCATAGCATATACTGCCTCTGTACCCCAAGCAATGCGCTTTTGCACCACCGTTGCCTGATTTTGACACCACCTTCTCAGACTTGAGGTGAAGATCTGACTCTTTGAGGCCTGTCTCCAAACTTCCCCTCAATTCGCATCTGAGTCACTGTATCACCACTGGAATGCATAGGGAGATCCCGTCTCCAAGAAAACAATAATAATGATAAAACAGAATTAGCAGAGATACTATTTTTTTTTTAGGTTTTTTGAGACAGGGTCTCACTTTTGTGGTTCAGGCTGGCCCTGAGCTCAGCCTCCAACTCACATCACAGCAATCCTCCTGCCTCTCCCTCCCAAGTGCTGGGATTACAGGCGTGAGCCACCATGCCCGGCACTGTGGTATGTGGTACTGATTGCTGCTGGGGTGAGTCTCCACGCCCAGTATTGTTATGTGGTTACCGGGGATTGAACCCGGGCCCTTGCGCTTGTAAGACAGACGCCAGAACCACTGAGCTAAATCCCCGGCCCTAGCAGAGATACTATTAAAGGGCTGTAAATATGAGCTCATTGCATGGAATGGTTTGCTCGGGGGTTGTGACTTCTCTCAAGGCGCTGTCTGAGCTGGCTGGTAATGCAGGGATTTGGCAGGAAGTGGAGCCAGGACATCTTGGTGAAGAGTCTGTGTGAGTCGTGGCACAGCACTGTGAATGGTCATGACATCTGGAACTGACCTGGGTGGCAGAGGCAGCAAGTTTTGAGGCTGCGTGATTAGGGAGGGCTTGGATCCCAGGATCCCTTTGTACCTTGAAGGAGGAGGATTTATTTGGCTCACTGGGTATACCATAAGCCTCCATATTTATCTAAATTGTTGCATTTTAGTTTTTCTAGACCATTGTTCTCAAATCAGCAACCAAGGCTCCACCCCACGTGACACATATGGCTTCTGCTCACATCCGGTGGCCAGAAGGGAGCCGGTCCCCTCCGGCGGTGGCTGTTCTTCTAGGCCGATGCAGACGACTCGGCCATGCGGGCCGCGCTCTCCCTCACTGTGGTGAGCAGTCTCATCACCAAGCGCCCTGACACCCCTCTGCGCCCAAATGTCCCGGCAACCTCCCCCTGTCCACCCCGAACGACTGCTTAGTTTTTGGTCCTCATCACAGCAGTGACTCCTAGCAGGTGCTGCCACTCTCTGCCTATACCACCTCCAGCCGAGACCAAAGTATCTGACGGCCTCCGAGTCACCTTTACTGTAAACGCGACTCCCTGACCAGAGGTCTGCCATCACAGCCTGGCCTCCCTGCCCAGCTTCTTTTCCACCAGTCCCACAGCTAGAAGCTCTTGGAACAGGCGGAGCCATCCCCTCTCCCCGCCGTGCCTCTTTTTCTCTTGGTCAGGAAAGCCTCCTGCCTGTCCAGCACTGACTTCATGCTTAGCTTGAGCTGTCTCCAGTATCTTCTCCAACTACTCTCTCCTCCCGGCAACTTTGCCAGGAGGCTCTGATCTGCGCCCAAGGTCACACGCTCACTTCAGTCCCACTGCTGTCTCCCCGCGGTTCAGGAATGTGACACGCCCATCTTGCCCACAGCACAGCGGCTGTGGAATCGGCCTCTGTCCTGTGTGCTGGCAGTGCTCTCTCCTTGCCAGTTATCATTAAGGTTTATTTTACCATCTGAGGTGAATTCCCTTCATGGAACATTCCTAAGTGAGCAGCAAGATGTTTAGTCTTCTTTATTGGCCACCTCATATCTGTCTGTTTGCTGTTGCTGTGACAAAATACACGAGGATGTGTGTTAAAGTTTACCTAGCTCATGCCTTTAAAGGCTGGATGTCCAAGATCGGGTAGTCCCTGTAGGGAAGGGCCAATAGCAGTTGACTACCCAGTGGCAGGAGAATGTCCAGGAGTGATGGCCTATGAGACAGGGCGGCCGGAGGGCCCAGGGCCAGGCCTGCTCTTTTTGTTAATAGTCCATTCTTGCAGTAAATGACCTGCAAGAACGATACCCAGCACTGCCAGGAGCAAGGCCGTGGGACTTACTTATCTTCCCAAGGTTCCCTCTTTCACATCTTCAATCACACTGCAGGTCAGGCTTCCAGTACATGAACCTTTGGGGGACACATTCAAAGCAGAGCTACCTTAGGATTGTTTAAAAAAGCTGTTTGATCAAAATTTGTTAACCTCAGGATAACTGTTCCATGCATTTGGGCATGAGCCCCTTATATATATATATATATATATATATTTTTTTTTTTTTTAATAGAGACTGGAAAATGTATGTTTATACAGCAGAAAAATACAGCTTTGAACTTAAGAAAACTACTCAAAGATTTTTGGTCTCATACTAAAAGGACTGAAGCATCAAATAAAAGAAAGTGAGACTACAGAAATTAGAAAATGGGAGGTAAAATCCAGGCTGTGGGGAGTAAGGGAGAGAAAAACATGGGACAGTGAGAAGGGAGAGTATAGCTTCCTGTCTGTGCGCTTGGGACTGCAGGCCACGCCAGAGGAGCTTGTGTCCTCAGCTGCAAGGTCAGACATTGTTCAAGGCCAGAGCGGAAAGGAAGTGAGAGGGTGTCCTTGTGAGGCCACTGGGCCCGGCGGAGGAGGAGGCTGCTTGCATCCAGGACAGTCTCATCTCTGTCTCGCCCCCGGCAGCACCTGCTGCTACTGACTGTAAGGATGACTGCAAGTATGTGTGTGTGTGTGTGTGTGTGTGAGAGAGAGAGAGAGACACACACACAGAGAGAGAGAGAGACACAGAGAGAGAGACAGAGAGAGAGACAGAGACAGAGAGACAGAGAGACAGAGAGAGAGAAACAGAGAGAGAGAGAGAGAGAGAGAGAGAAAGCGCGAGTGAGAGTGCTCCTTGGAACCAGGAAGGCTTTCCACATTCTGGGTAAACGCCAAGCAGAACCAGTGTCCATTTCCTTAATGTACTGTCCACCTTTTGTTTTATGAGTCTCAAGTTGGTGGTTGGGCCGAAGCAGATGTTAGGTCTCTGGTTTATAACCCTAAAGCGGCAGTTGTCCCTAAATGTCCTGTGTGCTTCCTGCGTCCCCCGCAGGCCAGACAGCCCTCCCCATGGGTTTGATGGGTTTCAAATGGGCTTCATTTTCTCCACCGCACAGTGTTGTGGGAGGGAGGCTGAGGGGACGGGGCTGGCTCTGACTCCTTGGACTCCACACCGGCGGGTGCTGATCGTTCAGACCAGAGGAAGCAGGAAGTCAGCTGGTCCTCTTCCGCCATTCCCTCCTGTCACCGTAACTTCCCAGGTGTCCCCACCGAACACTTGCGGTCATCTCAGACCATGCAAGTCCAGAGCATCAAACTGCCCCTTGTCTCTTCTGGAGTCTTGCAGGAAGCCTGTGCTCGAAGTCTTTTACAATCACCCCAACCTCGTGGAGGGTCATTAACACCAGCAAGAACACATGCTAATCTACCCAAATCTCATTTCCCATAAAACCGTCAGATTTTAGTGCTGGAATGTTTTGATCTGTCTTTTAGACTCTGCGCCATAAATGTCATAGTGAAGGTTTCTCATTTCTCTGTGTTCACTCTTTCATATTTCATTCCTGGATGTCTTCCATCCCAGTAAACTTAAGCCCAAATGAGAGACGTTAATATACCTGCCACCCAGGACCACAGGACAACTGGGGATATGGTGTTAGAACCTTTGTTTTAAATACCTGTTTAGTGCATAACTGAGTGCCTGGTACCATTGAAAGCACGTTATAGATGCTAATTTATTTAATGCTCATAAACTCCATTGAGGTAGATACTAATGTTATCTTCATTTCGCACAGAGGAAACTGAGGCACAGAGCAGGGAAGTGACAGCAAGTAATGCGGTCATCGTTGGGCACAGGGATCTGAGAGAGAGGCTCTGAGCCTCTACATTTTAATCTCTAGCAACTGATTTGATATGGTCCATGCACAATCTAAAAATTCAAAAGTGTATGTAGAAATCCGAATTTTCTGCTTTCTTTAGAAATGGAAGTACCAAATTCTCTTCGTGCTTCCATTTCAAACTCAGCAGCAGTCAGCTGTTTGCACAAGGAACCCACTTTCCAGGTTGGCTCAGGCCCAAGCCCTGCACACCATGGTGTAACTAAGTTTCCCGTGTGATCCCTCTGTTCTCAGTGTTGCGTATTGATACTGCTCCAGTACGTCAAGGACTGTCTCCAAAATACATTCTTTGGCTTCTAGATACCAAACCCACTCACATCTCCCTGTGATTGGATTTCTTCTGAGTTCTATCTAGTGGTTAATTTGTCTCAGATAAAAAACGAATGGCAGTGAGTCAGTTGCTCTGGCCTGGGATCCCAAATCCTTGGGCCTGGTCCATTCCTAGCCAGTGGCTGACGTTGTGGAACCAGAGCTGGAGTACAAGATGAGCCAAACTTTCCGTCAGGTGTGAAAGGCAGGGTTCGAAGGCCAGTAGCAGCCCTGGACAGGAGACTCAGGGCCTGGCAGAGAACAGAAATTCCGAGCTGGGTGCAGAGGCCTTAGGAAAGGTAAAAGGTAAAAGATACACACACACACACATGCACGACATTGTGTTGGAGGACACACACACACACACACACACACACACACACACGCACATGCATGACCGTGTGTCGGAGGAAGGACTGTGGTTGGGTGGACTCGACTCCTCCCAGATTGTTGACTGACATCTTCCAAGACCACACTTCCTTGTCTGTGTGGTTCAGGTCCCAAGTGTCACCCGCAGGTCACAGGCTAAAGTCGTGCCACCGGCTGTGGTGCTCCTGGGAGGCTGTGGGAACCTCAGAGGTGAGGTGTGGTGGGAGAAGTCGGACCTTAGTGGGTTGTCTGGCTCCTGCCCCTGCCTGTCTTCCCTTTGGCTTTCTGGCTGCACAGGATGAGCAGCGTTGTCTTGCACACCCCCCAGGACCAAGTCCTCCCCACGGGTCCCGAAACACTGCAGCCAAGAAACCTCTGCCACCATGGCCAGGACGGATCCTTCCTCTGTTGTGCTGATTTTGTCGCCGTGCAGAGAAAATCAGCACATTCTCCACATGTCTCCATCTGTTCAGGCTGCTGAACTCCATGTCTCTGACGGGGAAACTCATGAACAATAGAGCTGTACTGTCCACATGGTTCTGGAGTGAGAAGTTCAGGACCGAGGTGCTGACTGATTTGCTGTCCCATGAGGACCTGTTCCTCCGTCAGTGGTGAGTTCTGTCTTGGTCTCACAGACAGACCTCTTGAGGAAGGGTCCAGGACAGTCGATTTGACCTCTCTGTCTGGGTACTAATCCTATTTATGAGGTTAGAGCCCTAAGAACAATCATTTCCCAAAATGCCCACATTTTTTTTTGAGACAGGGTCTTGCTTTGTAGTTCAGCCTGGCCCTGAACTCACTATGCAGCCCAGGCTAGTCTCAAACTCACGGCAATCCCCTTGCTTCTGCCTCCTGAGTGCTGAGATTACAGGTGTGAACCACCATGCCTGGCACTGTGGTATGTGGTCACCTGGGATCAAACTCAGGCCCTTGCGCTTGCAAGGCAAGTGCCAGAACCACTGAGCTAAACCCCAGGCCCAAATCCTCATTTTCCGACACCATCAGAATAGGGATTAGATTTTGACATGACTTGAGGAACACATCAAGACCACAGCACCGTAGGCCCCGCTGCTTGGAGTCATCGCAGGGCGGGATGAGACAGTGCTGTAAGTGCCGCAGGGTTACTGGCATGGTCAGTGGCACCTCGGGCCCCAGGGGCTCTGTGTGCCCAATTTATCTGCACACAGAGGGGACTCTGTGGGCGGCGGCTTCGCTTGTTCATCTGGGGCAGCTGCAGTAAGTGCAGAATATGGTTATTCATAACCTTATTGTCCGGCCATCATTTGTTTTCACTTTTAGTATATTTACTTTAAAAAGTAAATATGACAAATGGGGGGTAGACTGTGGATACTGGTGCTGAAGATTTTTATAGCACTGTATAATTCTTTTAAAGTTGGAAATACATGAACAATGATTTCATAAAATACGCTCAACTTTGAATGACGTCGATCCTGGATTTTGTTATTCCCTCCCCCTCCTCTCATTCCCCCCCCCTCATAGCAGTTCACGGGTTTGTGTTATCATCTAGCTCTGCATTTCCTAAAATGTAAGCCAAAGAATATTAATCTCACAAGATTCAGCATAAATAAAAGGCTTTGGTGACCAAACAAATATGGGAAATGCTGCCTATTTTAGCTCTGATTTTGAGATTTGCCATGCATGTTACAACAGATGCAAGGCTTTGAATTGCCTTGAAGTAAAAAATAAAAAATAAAGGACAGGAATTTCACTCCGGTATTTTTCAAATGTGCTTTCCCGTGGGACATTTCCTGTGTCGGGTAAACCCTGTTAGCTCGCTGCTGCATCCTCTCAGAGGAGGGCTGCTCTAGGTGTACTCCCTGGGTGACTTTCCCACCTTGGAACTTGGCCGATTATTGCTGCTGTTGCTTTCACGAAAGGTGTCACATTTTAATTTATAGACTTATCTAACTCCCAAAGATATAACATGGAAAACCAGAAGGGAATGTGTCTACCCTCTGCCTCACGTTTGAGGGTTCAAGGATGTAACTCAAGGCAGTTCACACAACAGCACACATGTACATTGCTCCAGGTCTGTCAAAATTCTATCATTCATTTTATAATGGCTCAAGATTGTTATTTTGGTTTATTTCTAGCTTGTTTTGTTCTGCTAAGACATTTAAGAGCTCACCAATGACCCAGAGCTTTGCAACTTCCTCTCCCCCAAGGGCTTTGTGTTCAGAGAACATGTTAATCTGACACACAAGTTCTTTAGAATAAGTATGTGGCATTTTTAAGGCTATACTTTCAGGGGTCATTTCTATAGTGCATTCAATATGTAGCATTTTTTTTTCTCACAGGCTGTGTCTCTTCTCTTTTTCTGTTTTCAGAAAATAAAATCTGTTAGAGGGCTGTGTGTTCCGGTAGGTTGTTGGCTCAGCCTGTCAGTGGGGGTCCCAGATGTGTGTGAGCAGCTGTGTCCTGGAAGTGCCTTCTCTCAGGCTGCATGTGGGTCTGTGCTGTCCAGAAGTGCTTCCGGGTCAGAGGTACTGGCGAAGACAGGATGCCAGATGAAGTGCAGGGCCAGGCCTGACTTGTGCTGTGAGATGACTCTGGCACTTCTGGAAGCCCAGGATATGTACGGAGCAGCATGAGCCCTTCTGGGTCATGCCCAGCAGAAACAGATGTGGGGCACGCTGTATGTGGGGTCCTCTTCAGAGGTGACAAGGGGAGGGTGAGTCAGATGTGGGGAGGACTTTCCCATAGTCTCTGATCAGCTCTAGTGAATATGGAGGAACTTCCTGATGACACAATCAATTGAGGAGCTGTGACAGAAGGCCTCTGTCTTCAACAAGAACACACTGTCCCCGCTCAGGCCTGGCCTCTTGTGTAGCTTTTCCTTTCAAGTTCAGTGACTGTCGTGGCAGCAAAGACAAACATCGACCCTGCTCGTCTCTGCTCACTTATAATTCTATTCCAGCAAAGCAGGTTTATGACGAAAGTGATTCTTTCCATCACAGTGGGCTAATTTTAGAGAGATCGGAACACAGGAGCCTTCCGTTCCTGCCTGCACGCTGCCAGGCAAATTACTACCAGCACTGGGTTGTAATAATTGAATTTTATTTTTGCGTTTCTGATCTCTCTTCTGCAAAATGGAGAGAAAAATGAAGTCCTTTTATAGAATGGCATAATGAATAATTAGCCAAAAATTTATTACAGGAAACTTTGTAAATTAGGAGCTCCATATTCATGCTAGATAGTCACATATAATTTTTACTTTAGAAAAAATAAACTCTC
>PVIR01035745.1:0-16241 GCA_004026965.1 Petromus typicus | reverse complement strand
GTTTTGGAGCACGAGTTTTGTATTTGTGAAGTTTTTCAGGTGTTCTTTGTCATGAAAGTATCTTATTTCCCCATCAATTTTGAAGGATAATTTTGCAGGATACATGAGTCTGGGTTGGAAGTTGTTTTCCTTTAGGGCTTGGAAGATTTCACTCCAGGCTCTTCTTGCATTGAGTGTTTGAGTTGAGAAGTCCGCTGTGTCATTCTAATAATTTAATGCAATCTTTCCAATTGATCCCTTATTCCTATCTCTCTACCTGACTGCTGATTCCTTTGTTTTCCTTAATTCTCTTTCAAAGAAATAAAAGCACAAAAGTGTCCATGCCACTGTCTACAAGGGCTTATCTTATGTCACATATTTCTGGTTTTTAAAGTTTGACCTTTATCTAAGTGCGTTCAGTTTTGTATAGGTTCTTGAATTGATTTATTCAATAAACACCTTTTGAGAGTTTTGTGTGAGACAGATCAGGTTTAATCAGGCTTTAGAAACTAATCATAAACATCTGTCGATTAGTACATTTTGTGTTTAAAGAATGAAGGAGATAGAACAATGTTTTAAATGAGGAGGAAGAAGCCAGCAGAACTGAGATGAAATCCATCCCTCTAACTTCCCCAACTTTTTGACCTCTGCAATGTGATTTACAGTCCTTGAACCTCAGGTTTCTCTTTTGCAAAACTGCAGAGTATCTGGAGAAATAAGGCAAATCCTAGGCCTTCCTGTGTTAAAACAGAGCATTAATTATTAACATGATTATGTTTTGTACCTTCATACTGTTTGGCAAGGCATATTTACAAGTACTAACTAAAAGCATCTTCACACCCTGACATGTTTTCATCTGCAAAGATGGAAAAATTGGTTTTGTTTCATCAAATGATAGAGCTTTAGAGTCTTGTGTGGTAAAATTAGCATGTGTAGGAACTCCCACAACTTGCTTATGATGCCATTTTGGATCTCACTAAGACACTTCCTTAGTTTCTGGTAGTCTGAGTTTCATTCTTCCCTCCAGTGTAGTTCAAGGAGGTCAACAGCAACTTCTTTCTTGCCGAACCTGACAAATATATTTAGTCTTCATAATACTTGAACAGTTTGCAGCATATGCTGCAGGGAAAATAATTTCTCTCTTAAGGGAATTTAGCTTCTATGACTTCATAGTCTTCTGGTGGTCCTTGTAGTCATGATCTTTGTAGTCTCCCTAATTTGTCACATGTGCTGAAATCTTCTCCTCTGCACAAACATCAAATGTTTACGTTCTCAATTTAGCCTAGACTCTTCCTAATGTAAACTCTCCTTTGGATATCCTTATTCATTCCATGATGCCATCTACTGGTTTTTATTCCAGCCTGAAATCTTTCCAGACTTGTGTATCTACCCTTACATTTGAAATTCTACACATCGCTTACTTTTTAGAGTCAACATGTTCAAAAGTGGAAGTCCATTATGTGCCCTCCTTCTCAATATCTCATTATCATCAAGCAAATTTCTCATTTTGCTTGTTTGCCAAACATCAGCACTGTCATCCACACCCCTAGCTGGGCACCTCGTTGATCAGGTCCTGCCAAATGTACAATAAACCATCTCTTGAACCTTTCCAATTCATTTCATTTATGCTGACATGTTGTAACCTAGGTGGAACTCAACTTCTACTGCACTGGCTCACCGAACTCTTTCCTTTGTTTTCTCCCAGGCTCTATTCATGCCCCTCCAGCTTATCCTCCTCTCCCAGAGTGATTTTTATGGATCCAAACATCACCTTGTCATTCCCTTGCTTACCGTTTTGCTAATGTTTGTCTTTATGTCCATAATTTCCAAGTGTAGCCTTACCAGGCAGGTGCTTAGGAATCTGTTGTGCATGAGGGAACACGTTATATAAATATTGAATGGTTCAGTGTTTCTTAGTATGTTGAGGTGGATATCTGTTGCTGGGGTACTGATGTTTGACTCTTTCATGGGCATTTAATAGCTCTTGCACCCTCTCTTGAGAAATGGTAGATGTTTCTGTCCTACTGACATAATATTTTTGAGATAAAGGACTATCATAGTCATGAAATGGATCTCAAAGATCCAAAGAAATTGAAAGTATTTTTTCCAAACTAACAGGCTAAAGCATTCAGACTTGAAATGTCTTTTTATCAAATTATACTTCGGGACTCCTAGAGCAGGGCTGTAACCCTGGGTGACATCCTCTTTCATTTCATACCAAGAATGAGGACTACAAGGCAAGGGTACTGAGGAAAAATAAGGTTTGACATGGAGAGATATAAAAACAACCTGTAATAGATTCGCATTTCCTCATTTTAAGGAAGAAATGGCTTCTTTGTACCAAGCTTTCATTCTCTGTCAGAAATCATTCTTCCACTCGTTTAAAGGAAAAAAAAGGAGTTAGAATAGGTGAGGTGTAACAGTACTATTTTCTCCTAGATGCTGAAGAATTGGATGAAAAATATTAAAATATGTAAGTGATTTTTCTTTTTTCCCTTCCTTCCTCTTCCCCTCCCCGGTAGCATCTCTTTCCTTGCATGTTTGTGCTGTGGCAGAGACAGTTACCAGTCAGAATATTTGCTCACCTTTTATAATATGGGGCTGTTGCTATGATCCAGCCGCCAACTCAGCCCCCGCCCACATGTAGTTAGAACCACGTGATCAGTTCTTACCAATAGATTGAGTGGGAGTTACACCACATTCAGGCCTTTGCAAACTTCTTTTTCCCCACTGATTAAACTTATAGAAAGAATTACAAAGTCCTCATAGATGAAGGAGCCCAAAACGTGAGGACCACTCAGTCTGAAGTAGTTTGTGTAAGAAAATTCTTCACAAACATTTTTTAAAAATTATCCTTATTGGTACATCATGAATACACATCATAATCGCATTCAACATTAAGAGTTTGTACCAGAATATGACATGAGTTGATTCTCACTTTTTCCCTTTTTCCCCCGTCCTGCCTCCCCCCAGCCCCTATATACACAATCTTTGTTTTCTTTTTTCTTTATTATTACCACATTCGTTTTCCCCTTGTTATTTACCCTTACACTCTTTCCTTTTAAATATTTTCTACTTCACAATATCAACTATACATACTACAACTCATTTACAACTTCATTTTCTCATACCAGAGAAGAGATATGATATTTACATATCTGTGACCTGTTTTTTTCGCTGATGAGGATGTCCTCAGGGTACATCCATTTGAGTATGAATGATTCAATCTTGTCATTTTTAATGGCAGAGTAATACTTCCGTTCTATAAAGGAACCACAAATTCTTTATCCATTCTCCAGTTGATGGACATTTGGGTTGTTTCCAAGACTTAGCAATGTCACAATTATCCAGCAACAAAAGTTGGTGAGGCTGTGGAGAAAAGGGAACCCTTGTCCACTGCTGGTGGGAATTTAGACTTGTACAACCTCTGTGGAGATCAGTGTGGAAATTCCTCAAAAAACTAGGATTGGTGGTCCCATTTGACCTTGTCATTGCTCTGCTAGGCATATACACAAAGGAATTAAAAGAGTCATTTCACAGTGACATATGTACACCCATGTTTATAGCAGCTCAGTTTGCGAAACATTTCTGTTTTGAAGTATGCTTTCTTTTAATTTAAAATATAAATTTTTTATTGTAGGAACTATAATTAACCTCACTAATACATATCTATCAATATATTGCTATAAGGAGAAATATACACATCCTCAGGAGAGAAAATGGAGAAATATATTTAGAAGGCAGTCTATCTCTTCCTTTTAAAACAGTATGGAATAAGTAATATTGTGTATTTTTGGAAAGTATTAAAATCTTGGGCAGTTAAATTACATTGATTTTCAGTTCTGTACATTTATACCCCCCCCATGTTTAGTACCACTGATAAATAATAGATTATTTATTTCTTTTAATTTCTAAATTTAAATCCCTATGTTTGCCTTCAGGGCAGAATTTAAGTCCTATTGTGGAGTGAGATTAGATCATCACTTTCCAAAGATCATTTTAGCTCTGTATAATCTTAAATGAAGTCAGCTAATAAAGCATTAAATTAGCATGTTATAAAACTTCCTGAAGTTTTAATACAATTTTAAGTGGCAGTTTTGAGCTTATTATCTCTAAAATGAAAGCAAAAATAAATGTTGTTTGGTTGGTAATATGGAGGTGAGACCACATTTATCACATTTAACAAAATACTCTGCATTTGAATCAAAAAGTACAGATTTTCTAAGAATTCTCATATGTGTGCTTATGAAGAAATTTTTTTGTCTGTAGTTAGTAGCCCTGGAGTCTTCAGACTGCAATTTGCTTGACTTCGAATACATTCACTGATATTTTCCCTCCAACTAGCTCAAATATTTTTACAGAAATTACATACTTCATTTGCATTCATCGAAGTGAACATTTAGAAATGATCGTAATGATAACTAGTGCTTGTTAGAGGTTTAAATTTTACAAAGGGCTTTTATATTCATTTTTTCACTTGATCTTCCTGTAAACTCCCTATGAGACAACTATCATTATCTCTGTTCCACAGAGGCCTTGAGAGCTTCAGGAGGCTGTCTGGTTTCTTCAAGGTCACGAGGGTGCAAACTCAAGCAGTCTTTTCCCACTGTGTCAGGCTTCTTATGAAAATTCATACTGTAGACAATTTAAGGGGAGGTCTTAGGAAATTAACTCCTCCAGAGACATAAATTTCAAATGATAAATTAACTACTCTGCATAAAGAAGGGCAAAGTGTAGTATTTTCTTATTCCTTATAGTAATGTTCTACATATTCATTATTGGTGGTACAACTTTCCACATAGTTGAATGTCTAAATAAACATAGTCCAGTAGAACATTATGTAATAATGGAGCTCATCTGTCCCTGCTCTCCCCACTAACTACTCATGCCTACTGTGCCTTAATTCTGTGACTAGGAAGTTTAATAAACATATTTATTACTGGATATCAATGAGCACTTAAATTTCAGGAGCCCCATATGACTAATAGCTGTTGGATAGTGCAGCTATGGAAAATTTGAATTTCTTTCTTTAAACTTATTTTTAATGGTAGTATTTTTGATTAAAATATTTTCTATGTGCCTTTATTCTATATTTAGTCAGATATGGGGTTTCTATTGTTAACAGTACTCTCAACCCAGAGACAGTGTTCAGGCAACCTTATCCCTGCTCTTTGTCTAATTATAGTGTTTTTGTCTTCTTTGAATGCCTGTAGTCTATGTGACATTACCCTGCTTCAGAAATGAAGCAATGTGGTGAAGAGAAGCACACATATCAACCAATTCCAGGCAAATTAATTCTAATTTAATTATAGCATTGAGATCTGCTATTATGTTTATTGGAGGAAAAAAGACATTTATAGCCAAAAAATGTCTCAATAGAAACTGTATTTGTTGGAAATACGATCACTCAGTGCCCTGGGCTTGCTGCATTTCACAGCCCTACCTGCTATTCATAGTCTCTTCAGGAATCATAATGGTAATCTTGGTGGTGAGGATGATAATAACAACACCTGAAAGTTATAGCGATGCTGCTTGTGTGCATGGTAGTAATAATATTGAAATATTATTATTGAAATAATATTGAAATGTTTTCAATACTTTATTTTTTACCATTAAATTTTTCTTTCCCTGAAATATTTTGCTGCACCAATTTAGACAATCAGAACAATCTCTTAAGAATTTCTGTTATTACGCTCATTTTGAAAACAAGTTGAGCTACTTGCTCAAGATCACACAGTCATGGAAAGGATTCCACGAGCCGTGCACCTAACCACATACTATATTGAGCATATTAGCTTAGAATGGTTTTTGTTGTTGTTGTTATTTTCTATGATATGAAAACCATATATTCTTTTTGGAATATTCAGAGGGAAGTTATTTCTGCCTCTGTGTATTTATGTCAGGTTCACTGTACTACCGTTTCCTTTTCTTTATAGCAACACCAATCTCTTCCTTTGAGCTTTAACGAAAAATCTTTTTGTTTCTCTATTTTAATCAGTTGGATTTTATTAACTGAGAGGGATATGCACATGTCGATATTGTGAGTGGAAGAAAGTCTTTTATTATTTAGAGTTCTCCCTCAAATATTGATTTTCAAGCTCTGTTAATGTGGGAGCTAGTAAAGCAGAACAAATTCTGTTTACTTCCCTAGCACTATTTAATGATACACTAACATGCTCACACTTCCCAGGTCTTGGGCACATGTAGTACATCAGGTACTCTACATTTTACTTTCCTAGAAATTCTTCAAATTATTAAAATTGTTATTTTCTATGGATGTTTAGGTTATTTTCCTTTTTAAAAAACATTTAATTCATTTATTCATAATTGTATTTGTTTTCTAGTACATATAAAATTTCTCAAGAGTACATATTTGCTAGAAATTGTCAGGCCATAGGCAAATGCACATGGAATGGATATTACTGATTTACTACAATTTGTAGCACTTATGTTTTACCATTTTAGGTAACACATTCTTATGACTTTGATTGGATTAAAATACTTTTTGGAGCCAAAGTGAGCTGAGGAACTGTATGTTTTAATTAAGTGAAGGATACACTATATTTACTGGGTTAATTTGGATGGTTAACTTTGGATGTGTAAGTATGCATCTATAACTGGTTGTTAGATACAATTAATAGATAGCATTAGCTTTATCTGTAGATAGAATGTTTAAATGTCCATGACTTAAATGAGATATAAATTCCCTGGCAACTTAAAGACAGAAATTTATGTTGTTACATTTCTGGAAGCTGAACGTTCAAGTTTAAGGTATAGGCACGGTTGTTTTCTCATAAAGTTTCCCTTCTTGGCTTTGAATGCTGCCTTCTGCCTGTACGATCACATGCGCCTTTGTGTATGTTCATCCTTATTGATTAGTTCTCCTGTAGAAGAATTGTTCATAACTGCATTGAGAACCCATCCACATGACCTCATTTAACCTTTACTCTTTAAAGGCCCTATCTCTAAAAAAACTTTCTTGGGGGTGATATAACCCCATTCTCAACAAGTAAATATACAAGAAGGATAAAATATGAATTCTTTTGTAAATCTTTATTAGTACATTATATGTACACATCACAATCACATTCAACATAGAGAATTTGTACCAGTATATGACACAACTTAGTTCTCATTTTTTCCCATTCCCCTACCCAACCTACAATCCCCTGCCCCTATATACATAAACTTTGTTTCCTTTTTTTATGATCACATTTTTTGATTCCCCTCATTCTTTACATAGTTAGTGTTACTTTGAGAATGTCCTTGCATGAGGGGTGAACTATTTTGAGATGAGTAGGTGAATTTCTCCTACGTGAGAAACTGATCTGGCCAAGCCTGATTTTCAATCATGTAAGCACCCTTTGGGGGCAAGCAGGTTGAATCAGTATGAGAGAAGGTTATTTTTTTTTTCAATTGCAATTGGAACTCTGAATTAAAGGAAACTCATATTTCCATGGCTATGTTGATACGCCAACAATACCTAGAAGTAGCTTTAATATATAGGGAGGCAGCCAGGTGTGGTGGTACATGTCTGTAATCCCAACACTCCAGAGGCTGAGGCAGGAGTATTGCCATGAGTTCAAGGCCAGCCCAAACTACATAGCATGACACTGCCCCCCCAAATATGTATATGGTAAAGCAGCAGAGTAATGGTTTTGATCTACTCAAACATTTCAAACTCTTATTTATTAGAACTACAAACCTTTTAAAAAAGCATCTTGAGGTAAATACATAGAGAAAATTAACATCTATAAGAAACTACAATGTTTCAGTGTTTGTACTAGATGTTCAATATATTTAATTTTCCCAAATCCTCACGGCTTAAAAATTATGTTATACTAACCACTTGTATCAGAAAGAATTTTGAGATTCAGTGAATTCAGTTTTCTGAAGACAGGCAGAAAAGGTTAAGATGTTGTATCAGAATATAAAAGTTTCAAAACATAGAAGAATATTCTCAGCAATTATAATCACAGTTTTGAAAATATGACAGGAAAAATTCACTCTGTGTAACCTCATTGAAATAAGACATGTTGAAATATGTCACATTCAGAAGTTTTTTTAAAAAATAAAATTATTTTTACAAGTCTTGCATTTGGAAAGAATATGAATAAAATTATTATCATATTTTATCAAAACAGTAAAAATCAGAAAGAACTGAAATTAATATGTGCAATTATGAATATTTTAGACATTTTTAAATTTCAGGATTAGAATTTAACTTGTTGACCTTATAAGATGATACATTTGTTTTAAAAATCAATTTCCCATAAAATTGGACAAATATCAAATTGTCATGTTGAAAAATTATAAAATTAGGTAAGACAACAATGAAAATAAATCATATAGAAAGATAACCCAATTCTTAAATGTTCATTTTTTAGAAACTTATACATTGTAATAGAGTCCGTGGTAAACTAAAAATCCTATGCAAAAAAATCTAGTGTTTTGTTTTTAGTCAAAGGAAGCAATTTGATATATTCTTGAGTTTCTTAAATAAAACTATGAATATTTTTTCTCTTCAGAAGATAATTCATACAATAATTCATGAAATTATTTTTACTCTATGAAATAGGACCTTCACATGAGATATGTCATAGTCCAGAAATGATTTATTAAGCCTCCAAAAGGAAGGTTAGTACAGTTTCACAATTATTTACCTGTGTTAAGGATAATATTTTTCAAGCTGACACATTAGAAGTTAAATCTTGCAAGAACAGGCAAGCTCCTTAAGATGAAATGAGTCACTTTAAAAGTTTATTCGTTCAGAACTTCAGGTACTGTGCAGTTTTACTAGAGAGACTGAAAATATCAAGTACAACTCACAAAAGTCTACTACAGTTATGACATTAAAAGAGAATAAATATGCAATGAGTGCTGCATATATAAATGCTCTAGGCACAATTGAAGGCTCCAAACGTGTTGAGGATAACAGCTTCTTCTCCTCCAGAGTCGCTGTCTCTCTGGAGAGCCAGAATTTAGGTAACATTTCACAGATTCAGAGTTATACATGCCAAATAATGAGCCGGTGAATGGTACAGTTTTATGAATGAAAAGATCCTGATGAGAAGCATCCATCAAGGGATGACTTTCAGAGGGACTTGGATCTGTACTGGCCTTTGCTTTTATGCAGAATTCGTGGATAGAATAGTGACAAATCACAATAACTCTGGGTGCTTAAACATTCAGATGCACGCACTCTGCTCAAATGTTCTTTCAGATAAAACAAACAAAATGACTTGAGTTTTCTAAAAAACCATGAATGGTATATATATTGGCCACATGATGATTAGAGAGGCAGATTCAAGCGGAAGCATAAAAGACGACAGTTTAAAAAAGGGATTTGGACAAATTTACAAAATGGATGACTAGTGCAAGGAGCTCAGATGATCAAAAAGGTGTGATAGAAATATTGAATATGTTTTAAAAGGGGTGTGATGGGAATTAAAAAAATGATGCTCTTGGAATGATTCGATCTAAGAGTGTTAAACATGCTGGTTTTTGCACTCTTATACCTCGATGTGAGGAATGAGGGGAAAGGGATCTTTGTCTGAGGCAAGACAAAGAAGCTAGGACTATAAATTCAGCAAGCGTAGACTACGTGTCAAGCCCATAGGTGAATCCTTAGTACTGAAAACATGAAACAGACACTCAATAAATATTTGCTGAATGGAGGAATGGAGTTTCTATACAAGATCAAATATTGTATAGTATTAGAAGGGGGAAAGATCATGCCACTCTGTCATTTGATGCTGAGGTAAAATATTTTCGAGATTTTGCAGTCATCCACCTAAGGAAAACTTCAACTGCTTTCCAGTAATATTGAGGGATATGCTCTCTACTTCTACCTTATCACATCAGGCACTGAGTTAAGAGAAAGAAATCATGTGAAACAGAACAGACGAAGGTTTTCTAAAAGGCATGATACTAAGAAGCCAATGCCTGATTCGTCTGACATCATAGAGTGTGGTCCTGTCACCACCTCAGCACCTGTTCCAAGCTAGTCCCTTATCCTGCCCACTACTCATCTCTGCACACTCTCCATCACGGTGACACTTTATGGAGTTAATCTAGCTGGAAAATTTCCATATTACCCAAATGTTGTATTTAAGGAACTGGGTCCCCACATGACATATGTATTAGAAATTCTTATTTATATATAGTCAGGAACCTTAGAATTGGACACAGTGTTAGGCCTCACCTATCAGGTAAACTGGTTTGTGGAGATATGGATAAGCAAGATTGTGCTGTGGTAGGCAATTCATATGTAAATGCAGGCTTTAAAAAAATGTGACAGTGTTTTAACAGCAGGAGGATGTCCCCTCTACTTTTTTTTTTTTTTTTTTTGATACAACATAGACATTTGCATCAATAGAAAAGTGAAAGGTGTAGAATTAGGGATGCCTCACTCATCAACTCAATCATTTTGCTATGTCTGACACATTTTACTAGAGTGTAGCTCCTAAGGTTGACAAAGAAGTAAATATTTTGGGGCCGGGGTAGTTAGCTCAGTGGTTCTGGAGCCTGTCTTGCAAGTGCAAGGGCCCGGGGTCGATTCCCCCGTAACCACATACCATACTGGGTGCATAGACTCACGCCCAGCAGCAATCAGTACCACATACCACAGTGCCGGGTGTGGTGGCTCACGCCTGTAATCCCAGCACTCGGGAGACAGAGGCAGGAGGATTGCTGTGATGTGAGTTGGAGGCTGAGCTCAGGGTCAGCCTGAACCACAAAGTGAGACCCTGTCTCAAAAAACCTAAAAAAAGAAGTAAATATTTTCACTAGGATTTAGCTCAGTGGTACCACACCTACCTCACAAGTGCAAGGTCCTGAGTTCAATTCCTCTTACCTCCCCAAAAGGAAGTAAATGATGTTTCAATAGTATCCTTTGCTTTCTTTCCCTTGTCTTCTCCCAGGTATCTCTGAAAGCTTAATTTGCCTCTAAACTTTTCTCCAAGTTCATATTCTTCTCTGTAAAATGTGATGATAGGGACAACGTTTATAAATATGAAATATACTGTCAAGTATTGCAATATGTTGAGCAAAACTCCCAAACTCATTTTCCATTTCTTTTATATGTGCCCCTTTCTGAAGGCAAGGCAGTGTCTTATGTCATTTCTTGTAATTTGACATTGTCTAAGATTAGGTAATTTCCTATCATTTTTACTTGATTATAAATTGGCATACATTTGCCCAAACAATAACCAACCACAGATATGAAGGAGAATCCACATATATACCAGCAGCAGCTGTTTACAGAAAGTACATGACTGATATGAAAATTCAGATCAGTAGGATTCCAAGGAAATACTAGTTTCTAAATGCAAAAATACTATCTTTCTACCACAAACTCTTTATAAGAACACTTTTACTCAGTGACCTAGTCTATTGCCATTTATCAAGATTGAAGATGTTATTTATAACTGTTATTTACTTTACTGAAGCCTTAAATTTTTATTTTTGCACCTCTTAAAAACAGAAAGCTTACTTTTTTCCCCCCCAAACTCTAGGCTGAGGACTCTGAACAGTAGGACACAACATAGTGACAGGAAAAAAGCCAAGAGTCACACAAAAGGATGGATCTTCACCCCTTGCCTGCTTCTCCCAACCAGTTCTTATATGCCTGCATGTGATTATTGATCAAGTTTCTGAGCTCCTTGATTGCACTAAATACATATCTCAAAGCCCCACAATATTAGATCTAAACCTTGCCTCTGTTGCTTACTACCGGGGTAATCTAGGTCAAGTTTCTTACCCTCTTGAATCTTTAAAGTTCTCGTCTGTAAAATGAGGGGAATGATACCTCTCATTTCATAGGATTGTGACAATTAAATGACACATGATTTATAGTATCTCATATAGTGGCTAATACATCATAGTCACTTCAGCTGCCAGTAGACTTTGTTTTCCCGAAATAAGTGAAGGGCCGATGCTCATCTCCCTGAAGCCTCAGGGTCTGGAAGATGTCACACAGCTGCTTATTCAATTTCGCTCTTATCTCAGTCTTACTCATTTACTTTTTCTACTCCTCCTTCTAGGAAAGATCAAAAGCAGCTCACAGTTGGCTGTATATTAAAGGTCACTTGTCACCAGCAGCCTCCTTTTTCAATCACTGAGTGTATTATGAGCTTCTTCCTTATTTCACCATTGCCTTAATCCTCATTGAATCCAAGCAACAAATCGGGAACTTTGATTGTGGACGTTTTTAGTATAGCTTTATAGAAATTATTTCTCTGAAAGGTTATTTGACTTTCTTCTGTTGAAATACAAAAATATATATGTGACCTAAAGATTCAAAGAATATTTTCTAGATGTCATTTCTGTGTTGCAATGCCCTCATGTCCCTGTTCGCCCTCTCTGTCTTTCTACCCACTTAACCTACATGATTTACATTCCTGCATTTATGAGTACATAGCACTATGTGATCTACTTTTTAAAACTGTGAATGAAAAAGAATGGGATTCCAGACCCACTGCTATATTTCAAGCCCCAAAACACTTCTAGCAACTCATAATGCTCTTTTATATTGTAGTCTCAATATTTGTTTCAGTGTTTTATTTTATATATGTATGTGTACATTTATATCAATAATTATAATTAACCTATGTTACAATTATAGAAGATCAATAATGGAAATGAAAATAACAGTATATATGAAGATGATAACTGTATGAGGCAATGGATTTATTCATTAGTCTGGGTTAATTGTTCCACATTGTAAACACATGTCAAAATAAAACATCATCCTCATACATATGTATAATTATTATTTATCAATTAAACAATATTTTAAAAGGAAATAAAGAACAACAAGAACAGCACAAATATCAGTAGTAGTACAGAGGCTTTAAGTGATTATTTTGTGAGGAGCACATTATGTCATTTAATCCCTGTGTCAACTAAACCAGACAGTTACTATTACTATTTTCGGGCTACGTGTTAAAATATCAAGGAACAGGAAGCTTACATAGATTAAAAAAAAAAAAAACTAAAATAAAATCACATAGTAAAGCACTTCTTTTCAGAGTTAGAGATAGAGGCCTAAAGAAATAAACCTACTTCCTGCACAGCAACATGGTGTGAGATATAGAATTATACCCCAGGTCCCCTAATATGCTGCAAAACCTGTTCCTATGCTATCTGTATATATCGGTATATATTTGTACCATTTCTGGCTAAGTCTTGGATGCATTTCGTACATCTGAAAGAGCCACAGTGACTCTGAGAGGCATTCTTAAATGGAAATTGCCAAATTTCAACAGATCATATGATTAATCTAGCACTAATTTGAGTATTGATTTTTGAAAAGAATGAGAAAGGTAAAAATCAAAAACCATAGCACAAAAAAAAAGAAAAGAAAACCAAGGTTAGTTAACCACACAGATAAAATTTGCCCTTCAGAAAAGTAGCATAAGATTTAAATCTACGTAACAACCATTCTTCAAAGATCAAATTTGTTTTATCTGGCACCTAACCTACTTAAAACCTGTGTATTGCATACTCTGAAATGTCTGATGAACGAACTTTGAACTAAATAGATGCTCACAGTGCTTCTGGTCAGGATTAGCACACAGACAGGTCATCTAACCACAGACAGACACACAATGTCAATGTTAAACTTAACTGGTTTGGAGCTGCCCAGGCGATCGGTGGGGCACACTCCTCAGTGTGCGCAGGTGAGTCAGAGAGGCTTGCCCTTGGGAGCCTGTGAACAGGGAGCTGGTTGCCTTAAACCATGAGACAAATTAAACTCTTTCTTGTTGTGGGTGTTAAGTACTATCAGGAAATCTGACCAATGCACAGAATCTGTATATTTAGGAGAGTTCTGTAGGTATCTAGAAAAAACTCCCAGTGCAAGAGAAGGTAAAATTGGTGCTTCACAGAGCTTCTTCCAGGGGATGGTAACTAAGGACATGCTCTCTGCTGAGTGTTACTCCAAGTGCTGGAGAGAGACACGCAGGCTAGATCCTGCCTTTGTCCTCAGCATCTGTCCCATTAGGGGAGAAGAACTGGATGCTACTCACTTCTCACAGAGAGAAATAAGTGCTGTAATAGAAACAGACACCAAAAACTAAGCAGCAAGTACAGAGGTGACATTGTCAAAAAAGCCAGGACATTTGAGAAGATATCACTAAGGCTGCACTGTCTGAGTGTGGTCTTACAGTATATGAGTACGAGAGATCCTAAAGCAGAAGGAAAATAGAATTGCTTTAGACCGAGTTCAAGGGCATTCAGGTGAAGTGGAACAAAGAAGAGCCACAGCCTTGAGTAATTGCTACCTATGAAGCTGAGACAAAGGTGTTTTCCTTTGCCTACAATTTCATTGCTGCAGATTGCTTAACAGAAGGTCGTTTAATGGATCTCTAAACTGAAGGGATTCATGAATTAAATCACAAAATATCTACAGTGGCCAAAGAAGGCCACTTTGTCCTTATGTCTGCATTACTAACAGCACCAGTGCCTGCTGCTGGGCCAGCTGGAGGGCTGGGTGCTGCTGCCTAGGTAATACTCACCAACTGATGTCCTGCCACGAGTAGTTTTTTTGTTTGTTTGTTTGTTTGTTTTTTTTGAACAAAACATTGTCATTTTATTTTATAAACATTTCTTATCTGTATCCTATGTTGCCACGAGTAGTTTTGCCAGGTTCCACAAACACAGTTTTAATGTCCCATCAGCATCTAATGAGCATTGAAGTCATTTGATAAATAAAAGAGCCATTAGGTAAACACTGAAACATACAATCCATCAATGTGGTAAATGTTGTCAGACTGTTTTTGGATATGGGGCAGCTGTGCATCTGAGAAGACAGTGAGAGTATTTCATTTATAGTCTTGGTTGTATATTTGAATCACCTGGGGAGACCTTTGACCTGGAGAAGTGCGGGTTACACAGCACATGGGTTCAATCAATCTATGCAGGAAGAATCCAGATAGTGGTACAGTAATTTGAACATTCTTCAAATCATAATAAGTATAGACAAGGTTACTAAACAGTGGAAATAAATGGAATGAGCTAGGTGAGTTGGAAAGACCTTAGGCAAATTGAAAAGTCTACATTACCTATCCAAACACGTTTTACTCCCCTTTTGCCCCCCCATCTGTCAATTATATTGCCAGTTGTCCTGCACATGAGAATGATGTGTTGTCACTCTATGAATCATTCCAGGTGACTGCTTCTGCTGAAATGAAGTCCCTAACCCCTGTTCATTTAGGGAAAAACCACTTGGTCTTTAACGTTGTAGCTTGCAACTTGGCCTACATGATGGACTAATTCAGAGGACTATAAAAATCTCTAACACGCAAATTCTATCTCCAGAAATCCTGGTGTTCTGTGATGAAGTCAGGGTGATTTTAGTGGACAGTGAGGAAGAGAATCCTCAGATTGAATCATCAGATGCTCAAATTCTCCCTCCTTTCAGTCTTGAAAAACTGCCACCATCTCTGAATCCCTGTAGTTGTCAGTGGTGCACAATTTAGTTAATTGTTCCATGTGTTCATTTGTAATTTCAGTCTACTTTCCTTAGAGGTGAGGCCTTGTTGGATTTTTCTATTTCAGGTAGTGACTAGTATGTTGTTTACTCATAAGATTTGCTTCTGTCCTGATTATTACAGTCGATACTGGAATTGTAATATTGTGGAAGTGGAAGAAATCTGTGAGGGTATTCAGAATTCTATATAAGGTACTAGAATAGTAATAGTGGCTGTTTATCTAGTCATTATTATGTGTAGAATCTGACCTACTTTTAATCATGATATCAACCTTTGGTGGTAGACGTTAAGATCCCCCTTACTTAATGAAAGAGAAGATTGACAGAACTTAAGCAACTTCTCCAGTTCTCAGTATTTGGAACCTAAATGAAACATAATTCTTGGATTAAAATAAATATACCAGAGTTCTCCCAAAAGGTCCCAATTTGCCATATAAACCTGACTTGAGAGCCTGAGGGGTAAATTTCTAAGCTTGAAACACTCAATATTTATAATTATCCTTAAAGTTCTGAGAAATATTAGAATTGGTTATATTTCATACAAATCACCTAAAATAGTTTATGAGCCAACCTGTACTATTAGGAAAAAAGAGACCTATATGAAGTATAATTGCAAATAAAGCAGCACCTTATTTTTATTGAAATTATATAATAAGGTAGTATCCAGTGACAATTAGAAAAGTGACATGTTTTCAGTTAATACAAATGAATCTTT
The DNA here is from genome assembly GCA_004026965.1 of Petromus typicus. Classification (NCBI taxonomy): domain Eukaryota; kingdom Metazoa; phylum Chordata; class Mammalia; order Rodentia; family Petromuridae; genus Petromus; species Petromus typicus. The sequence continues at coordinate 54 of PVIR01035745.1, read as the reverse complement.
ACTATTTAACTGATTTTTAATGTAAGAATTCAAATGTTCTCTAGAATATCTGAA
>PVIR01035744.1:0-16583 GCA_004026965.1 Petromus typicus | reverse complement strand
GAGTCATTTATAGAAAAATGAATGCACCTTGAGACCATAATGTTAGGTAAAATAAATCAGACACAGAGCCTATCACATGGCTTCTCATAGAGGAGAAACCTAAAATATAAATAAAGAACAAAATAAGAGATAATAGGAAATAAAGAGAAGTGGGAGAAGGAGGAAGAAGGATGGGGGAAAATGCAGCTGGGAGGGGAAGGCAATGTAAAAAGAAACAAAATATGTCGATACATGTGTACCAACTGCCTGCAATGAACTTTATAATCATCATGTACTGCGGTATTTCAAACGTGCTAATAAAAATAAAAGAAATATTACAGCTTGGACTGAGTTTAATTCAAACATTTGAGTGTCCATGGATGAGGGATACGGTGGACAGATACCAAGAGAAATGAGACACGGTCCTTATATTGAATATCCTTATGTGTTGCATAATAACCCATGTTGCTTATGATCTATCACACTTTATCTGTGCGTCCACTGATGGAACTCATGCTTTTTCTCTGTCTTGACTATTGTAAAAAATGCCACAGTAAACACGGCAGCACAGACAGCTCACGATCCCCGGAAGTCAGTCACTCGACCGTGTTCTGTACTGTCCCCCGGCAGCAGCACGTGGTGCGCCTCCCCCCCCCCCAGCAGAGAGGAGTCTGTTTCTAACTTGTAGTACCGTGAGCATTAGTGATTATGGTACTTTTTTATCTACCTGTTGGCCTTTCCTCTAATTCTTTGAAAAATGTCTACTTAAAGATATAGATGATAGGGCCGGGGAGTTAGCTCAGTGGTTCCGGCGCCTGTCTCGCAAGCGCAAGGGCCCGGGTTCAATTCCCCGGTAACCACATACAATGCTGGGTGTGGAGACTCACCCCAGCAGCAACCAGTACCACATACCACAGTGCCGGGCGTGGTGGCTCACGCCTGTAATCCCAGCAGTCCGGAGGCAGAGGCAGGAGGATTGTGATGTGAGTTTGAGGCTGAGTTCAGGGCCAGCCTGAACCACAAAAAGCGAGACCCTGTCTCAAAAAACCTTAAAAAAAAAAAAAAAGATATAGATAAGATATAGATGATAGATAGATACATACATACGTACATAGATGATAGATAGATAGATAGGTTTTTTTTTTTTTTAATATAGGGAATGAACTCGCCTTTGCATTGAGCTCCACCCCAGGCCTTTACAAATTATTAGTGTTACTGAACGAGGCAGGGTCTCCCAAGGTTGCTAAATTGCCCAGCCTGGGCTTCAGCTTGTAGTGCTTCTGCCTCAGCCTCCCGGAGTACTAGGACAAAAGGCATATGCCACACACTTGGCTACTGCCATCATTGAAATCATTGTTTTTGTTTTGTGGTTGTTTTTTACCGTTGAGTTGTATGAACACATTGGTCACTTTCCTCATTGCTGGGACAAAACACCCTTAACCTGAAGGAAACAAGATTTTTTGGCTCAGATTTCAGTCTGCTCACTCCACAGCAAGACAGCAGGGCAGAGACACACAGTGGAGCCACATCTGCTGCCCTTGTGGCAGCAGGACGCAGTACCCGCTCTGGGCCACGCTCACAGTAACCGGCCTGTCCCGACCAAACCCCACCCGACAGCGTGTCAGCTGTGGACGCACAGCTGTGCAGGCCCAGCACCTTCCCAAGCCCCACCTGTGAGCACAGGATGCTTGGGAACATCCAGACAGAAGCCCAGCGCATACGGTGGACAGTGGCCCTGTATCAGTATTATTTCCTCGCGCCCCAGACAATGCCTTTCACTGTGTTGCTTCTTTTGCGTGCAGCAGCGTTTTAGTTTGAGACACTCTGGTTTATTTCTGCGCTTGTTCAGTGTGCATTTGATGTGTGTACAACACTGCCAAGGACAGTCTCAGGGAATTCACCCCATTTTCTTCTAGGGATCTTGTAGTTTCAGGTTTTACATTTCAAGTTTTTCATGCATTTTATATTAATTTTGTGAGTGGCATAAGATGGAGTCCCATTTTCTTCTTCTGCATGTGGAAACCAGTCTCCCCAGCACCGTTTGTAGGGGAGACTCTTTTTCCCTTGAGGTGCTCTTGTAGGCCGTGGCGGACACTAGTGGAGCGTATATGCGGGGGCTTCTTTCTGGCTCGTTTCTGTTCGTTTGTCCGATGTCTGTTCCCCACAGCACCGTTTTGTTCTAGTTACTGGAGCTCTGCAGTTGAGTTTGAAATCAGGAAGCAGGGCGTCTCCAGCCTGGTCCTGCTTTATCAGGGCTGCTTCGGCTGTCACGATCTTTCGTGGGATTCTGAATTTTGGGATTTTTCTTTCTCTGTAAAAAATACTGTTGAATTTTAATAGGGATTATACTGAATCTATAGATGAAAACTTTTTAAACTCCTTACTGAGGAGCACAGAGGAAGACTTCTAACAAATAGAACGGTATTCTGTGTTCTGACTAGCCGTCTAGAACAAAATGCTCTATTGTTTGCCGTATTTATTTTCCCAAAAATACGGAGCAAAGATACAAAAAAAACTGAAGGTCTAGTATTGGAAAAGTAACATAATGATTCCTTTAAAAAAAAAAAAGTGATCATATGATCTGGCAATTCCATTGCTATGTGTATGTCTCAAATAATTGAACATTGGGCTGGGGATTTAGCTCAGTGGTTCTGGCGCCTGTCTTGCAAGCACAAGGACCCTGGTTTGATCACAGGTAACCACATACAATACCGGGCGTGGAGACTCACCCCAGCAGCAAGCAGTACCACACACCACAGTGCCGGGCGTGGTGGCTCATGCCTGTAATCCCAGCACTCGGGAGGCAGAGGCAGGAGGATTGCTGTGATGTGAGTTGGAGGCTGAGCTCAGGGCCAGCCTGAACCACAAAGCGAGACCCTGTCTCAAAAAAAAAAAAATGAACATAAAGATAATTCTATACCTGTATTTATAGCAGCATTATTCACAGTAGCAAAATATGGAAGCAACCCAGGTGTTGCCTCCAAGGATGTTATGCTAAGTGAGACAGATGAAATAAGGCAGCCATGGGCTGGGGATTTAGCTCAATGGCTCAGCGCCTGCTTTGCAAGTACAAAATCCCAGTTTTAATCCCTGGTAACCACATACAACATTGCCGAGTGTGGTGACTCAGCCCAGCAGCAATCAATACCACATACCACAGTGCCGGGCGTGGGGGCTCACACCTGTAATCCCAGCACTCGGGAAGAAGAGGCAGGAGGATTGCCGAGTTCAAGGCTGAGTTCAGGATCAGCCTGAACTATAAAGCGAGACCCTGTCTCAAAAAACTAAAAAAGAAAAAAAAGAAATAAGGCAGCCACAAAAAGACAATACATTATTTGTTGAGTCAAAGTCACAAAAACTAACCTGGCGTGGGGTACGTGCACACTTGTAACCTTGGCACTTGAGAGGCTGAGTAGGATGCTACTAGTTGGAGCCAGCTTGGATTACATAGCAGCACTCTGCAAAACACACAGGCAGAAAATTCATGGGAACTATATAGAATGGTTAGTGCCAGCGGGTAGAGAAGGGAAAAGGGGAAGTTACTTCCTGGGTGAAGTGTTTCAGTTTTACAAGATGAAAAAGTTCTGGAGATAATGTGACTATGAAAAATAATGTAATCAGTTGTGGTGGCTCACACCTGTAATCCGAATTCTTGGGAGGCAGAGGCAAGAAGATTGCTATGAGTTTGAGGTTAGCCTCAGCAACACAGTGAGTTCAGGGCCAGCCTGAATTACAAAGCAAGACCCTGTCTCCAAAAAAAGATAAAATAATGTGACTGTGCTTAATACTTTTTAGTTACATACTTAAAAGTGGTTGACAGTGCTGCCAAGCATGGTGGCTTATGCTTGTAATCCCAGCACTTGAGAGACAGAGGCAGGAGGATTGCTGTGAGTTTAAGGCTTGCCTGGGCTACAAAATGAGGCCCTGTCTCAAAAAGATAAAAAAAAAAGATTGAGAGTAAATTTTGTATTATAAATATTTTTTAATGACAAAAAATTTAAAAGAGAAGCCATAAAAACATTAGAAGCAAATAGGAGGGTCTTACTTTTTATTCTCTCAAAATGAGAATAGATCTTCTAAGCTCAAAACAAAGCCCAGAATCCAAAATTAAGACACTGATAACATATTATGCAAAATATATTTTTAAGTTCAAGATAGTATAGCAAAAGAAAATGAGTGTAAAGTATATGGGAATTCATAATATCTTCATAGATTTTTAATCTAACTCTAAAATTATTGTAAAAATTTTAGTATATTAAAAATAGTATGATAAGAAATCAAGACAATCAGACAAAAAGATTTGCAGTTCAAATAGATTGAGCATGAAGGATCAAATAGAAGAATAGTTAAATGCATAAGTAGAAAAGGAAATAGATGGTTTTTATACATTATCAGAGAATGGACATTTAAAATATACGTATATAGCACCATTTTGCGTCCCCTAATAATTTGGTGGAATGCGCCTTATCAGTGGTTGTGGTCACTAGCATTCTGAGATGACCCCTGAAACACCCCCCTGCTGGGTGTCGCAGGCCACTCACGGATCCCCAGGACTGAGCCTCGCTGACCTCATCCCGTTACACCCTCTCGCGTGGCACTGTTGGCCTGACGGTAGCTGTGCCGAGTGGGCGCACCTGACCTAGTCACATGAGCCCTCTGATGGCGGAAGAAGCGGAGTTCAGACACTCTGAAGCACTTGAAGGATCTGCTGCACCACTGCAGGTAGAACCACAAGTCAAGGAATACAGCTCACCTCTGGGAATTGGCAGCAAAAAGAGTAGTATTGGGTAGCACCACTGCTCACGGAACGGAACTGCCTGTGAGAATGAGCTTGGGAGCACCTGTTTCCCCGCAGGGACTCCAAACAAAAGCTCAGATACTGACGTCTTGATTTTGGCTTTATTCTGAGCAGAGGACTTAACCGGATATGTGAACGACAGATCAAGAAATGATGGTTTTTAAACTTTGTTGTTAAGTGCTTAGCTCAGTGGTGCATATGTTCTAGGCCCTGGGTTCAGTGCCAGCACTGCAAAACACCAATAAAATTTATTCTTAAGATAAAATTCACCATTTTAGGTTCTTCAGTTCAGTAGATTTTTACTGTATTTGCAGTACTGTATGATCATCATTACTTGCTAATTCCAGAATATTTTCCATTGTGTCAAAAATAAACCTTGTACCTTGTCGTTTCTTGTTTTTCCCCAATGGCCTAGCAACCAGTAATCTACTTTCTATCACTATATATTTTTCTATTCTGGATATTTCAATAAGCAGAATCATGGCTCTGGCTGCTTTCATGCAGCAGAATGTTTAATAAGTCCATTGTATATTTGGTTGCGTCGCTGCTCCATTTCTTTCAGTGGCTGGATAACATTCTGTGTAGTAGTCCACATTTCCTTTCTCCATTCTCTGATGGTGGACATATGGGTTGTTTCCACTTTTCTGGCTAGTATGAGTGGCAGTAGAAGCAGTGCTGAGATGAGACTGACCATGTATTCATGGGTACAGGTTTAATTTTACTCTACTCCTTGTGTATGTTCACAGTTCTTCATAATTGAAAGGTTTCAAAAGTGAAAAAAAACTCCATTGACAACTTTGTTAGATTAACATCAAGTTTTGTCATTGCTGTACCCTCTAGTGTTGAGAAAACTACTTGCAGACAGTGATGTGTTTGGACAATATAGCTAAGAATTAAAAAGCATGTACCTTTGATGCCACAATTCTAATTCTAGAAATGACTCATACATGTATGTAAAGACATTTATAAATGAGTTTTCATTCCAACCATAGCAAAAATTTGGAAACCTAACTTATATTTCCTATTGGAAATATCCAATAGGAAGGGGACAGTTTTAATGAATTATGACATAATCACCTTATGGAACACTACTCAGTTTTTTGTTTGTTTGGGGGGAGGGTTCATATGGGGGATTGAACTCAGGCCCTTGTGCTTCCAAGGCAGGTGTGGTACCACTTGAGCTAAATTCCCCACCCACTGTTATTAAGGGATAAAGCAATCCCATCTGTAGTAACAGAATGATCTCCAAATCAGGAAGCAAGGGAAGGATCAGCGCTTATGCCATCATTTGTGTTATACTTGAATATACCTACATTACCTTTGGAATAAACAAAACCAGAAACTACCAGTAGTGGTAGACTCAGACAAAGGATATTGGATTAATAACAGTTCAAGGATGGAAGGAAGACTTTTTTTTTTTTTTTCAGGTTTTTTTTTTTTTGAGACAGGGTCTCGCTTTTGTGGTTTAGGCTGGCCCTGAGCTCAGCCTCAAACTCACATCACAATCCTCCTGCCTCTGCCTCCCGAGTGCTGGGATTACAGGCGTGAGCCACCACGCCCGGCACTGTGGTATGTGGTACTAGTTGCTGCTGGGTGTGGGTCTCCACACCCAGTATTGTTACGTGGTTACCGGGGAATTGAACCCGGGCCCTTGCGCTTGCTTTTTTTTTTTTTTTTAATGTGGTACTGGAGATCGAACTCAGGACCCAGAGTTTTCCAGGCAGGTACAGTGCCACTGAGCTAAATCCCTGGCCTGATTTTTCACAGAATAATAATTATGGGAACAGAGATAAATGATTTCTTTATGAAACAATAGGAACAACTTTTTGAAGAACAAAGATTAAAGCTTAGTACTGCTTTCATCCTACAAAAAAGAGAAAACATATTAACAGGTTAAATATAATATTACTACAAGAGATATAAATTGAATTCACTCACAAGTGGAGGTGTTATTGATTTTTTTTAGGTGGTGATAGTGGACTGGATGGGTTAGGAGGACCAGGTGTGCAACTAGGAAGCCCCGACAAGAAAAGACGAAAGACAAATGCACAGGTAAATTGACATCTTCTTCCATGACAGTCATCTTCTGCTGGTGTGACTGGGCTGTAAGGGAGACGTAAATTTGGCTGTGAGTTTTGTTTCCTGTCCTCATTCAGAAAGTGACAGTGAATTCTGTGGAGGTTGGTTTTTCAGTCTGTGACCCCTGGCTGCTTTTGGACAGTAACCCTCGTCGAGTAGATAGTACAAGAAGAAAGTGTTGTCAGACTGATGAAAAGTGCTTGTTCCTAAATCTGATTTGAAGGTTTTTTAGATGTGAAAATGCCTATAATCCTATTAAAAGATTTAAAGATATGTGCAAACCATTTTAATGTAAAGTAACGTTCAGCATTGTGGTTCAGCGTTAAGCGCAGCCTGAAGCAGCCAAGGTGGAAGCCCCTGACTGTGGCTGTGATGGTAGCGATGTAGCAGCATTTGTGTCTTGTCTTCTGTGAATGTGAAGCGTCCTTTTGATGCTAAGCACTGTGGATAATTAGGATATTTGTGCAAGTCAGTTTTCTCCCATTTCCACCTCTGTTTAACTTGAAGTATGATTAAAACTGGCGGTTTCCTGGCTGACACATTAAGTGTTCTGGGAATACTTTAACTGGCCCTGAAGTTACGGTAGGGGACAAAATATGGACCCTGCATATTGCTATTTAAATTTATGACTGGGAGTTTAGGAGATACTTTCAGTTAGAATGCTTTAATATTTTAAAGAAGTCTAGTTATAGGCAAGCATAGTATGAAAATTATGATAATGAAATTTCTTTTCATGGATTTGAACTGAGAAAAGCATACCTTATTTTCTTTCTTAAATGAAAGGCCATGGATATTTTTATCACTAAGCAATACATGTATTTTTTCTCTAACTAAATATAAAGCTTAATTGTCACTGAAAGGCCAGGCGAGGGAACTAAATTTTCTGAACAGCAGAAGAGACATTTGACTGAGCCAGATCGGGGGCGATTAGAGACAGAAGGGGTGGCAGCTTCGCTGATCAGAACAGCCGCACTTCACGTTCTCTTTCAGGGACCTTCTCTTCTCCCACTGTCGGAGTACGCGCCGCCTCCGAATCCGAACTCGGACCATCTAGTGGCTGCGAATCCGTTTGATGACAACTACAGTACTCTTTCCTACAAGCCACTGCCCACATCGAATCCGTACCTCGGCCCTGGTTCTCCTGGCTTTGGGGGGTACAGCACATTCAGAATGCCGCCTCATGTACCCCCAAGAATGTCCTCTGCGTACTGCGGCCCTTACTCACTCAGGAACCAGACACACCCATTTCCTCAGACTCCACTGGGCATGGGTTTTAATCGACCTCATGCTTTTAACTTTGGGCCACATGATAATTCAAGTTTTGGAAATTCATCATATAATAATGTACTAAATCAGAATGTTAATATGCCTAATCAGCATTTTAGGCAAAATCCTACTGAAAACTTTGGTCCCATTCCTCCACAGAGTGCTAGCCAAGTATCTACCCCTGATTTGGCATCTAATTTTGTTCCTGGAAATAACTCAACTTTTGCTTCTCCACTAGAATCTAATCATTCTTTTATTCCACCCCCAAACACTTTTGGTCAAGCAAAAGGCCCCCCTCCCAAACAAGACTTTAGTCAAGGAACCACCAAAAACACTAATCAGAATTCATCTGCTCGTCCACCTCACTTACATCTGGGCGACACAGTGAGCCAGAGTAATATTGAGCTGAAAGTCGCTAGCCGAAATACTGCACCCAGTCAAGAGAACAGCCGTTCGAGCAGCGCTGAAGCTGCAAATAACAGCCATGCAAATGGGACGCAGAATAAGCCCCAGCAACCCAGAGCGGGAGCCGACGGCTGCCCCTCGGAGAAAAGCAATAAGTCCTCTCTCCACCCGGGCCGCCACGGCCACTCGTCCGCCGACCCAGTGTACCCTTGTGGGATCTGCACCAATGAAGTCAATGATGACCAGGATGCCATCTTGTGTGAGGCCTCCTGTCAGAAGTGGTTCCATCGGATCTGCACGGGAATGACAGAGACAGCGTACGGCCTCCTGACTGCAGAGGCCTCTGCAGTGTGGGGCTGTGACACCTGCATGGCCGCCAAGGACGTCCAGCTGATGCGCACCAGGGAGGCCGTCGGTCCCCCGGCCGTGGGCAGTGATGCTTGACACGGGCAGGACCGAGTGGTGTCTCTCTGCCTGAGTGCTACAGAGGTTTGGTGACAGGATTTTAGTATTTTACATTATTTTTTTAAATAACCCCAAAGCATAATATTTATCTTTTAGGTTTTTTTTTTTTAATATTCCGTTTCATTACTAGTTCAGGTTTTGTATTGTCTTTGTTGGGTATTGTGAATGAAAATAATGTATGTGCTGTGCATTAGAGACATTTATAAATAAAATGTTAGTGTTATTTATCCTAAACAAAGCCTCTTAAAGCTTCAAAATAACATCAGTTGCAGCACAGTGCTGACTTTGAAAAGTCAGAACCATTGAAAAGTGTACATTTTAGTGCCCACCTTTGGCTACAGCACATTAAAGATTTGGTTCAAAAAGCTTTTCAAAGATGTATCTAACACGTCTGCCAGACATAAGACACATGTCACAAACATAAGGGACAGAGTGCATCCGAATGGATTTTGAAAACTAATACAGTGTGATACCAGATTCCTCCTCCATTAGGCTCTTTAGAATTAGGGACTTTCATAGTTTCAGACTAGCCTTTCCAGGATTTCTGCACAGATACAAGACAGACAGATCGTAGCATACAGTAGATGTTCAATAAGTACTTATTAGCCTATGGATTGTACCACATGAAATTGCTAACATTAGATTATAGAAAATGGAGTACAATAAAGTTGATATAGAACATGTTTCTAGTTGTGCTGTTTAGAATTAGGACAGCATTGTACTCTTAATTTTTCCTTATTGCTTTGTTACTGTTTTCCAAAGAAGTAACTGAGATAGTGTCCTTAGAAGATTGTGAACACACATTTCTGTGATTCTGTTTTTGTTTTTGATTTTTTTTTTTTTTTTTTTTGAGACAGGGTCTCACTCTGTAGTTCAGGCTGTCCCTGAGCTCAGCCTCAAACTCACATCACAGCAATCCTCCTGCCTCTGCCTCCCGAGTGCTGGGATTACAGGCGTGAGCCACCACGCCCGGCACTGTGGTGCTGATTGCTGCTGGGCGTGAGTCTCCACTCCCAGTATTGTATGTGGTTACCGGGGATCAACCTGGGCCCTTGCGCTTGCAAGACAGGCGCCGGAACCACTGAGCTAAATCCCTGGCCCTCTACTGTGAACACTCTGCAGATGAACATCTTAGAGGGCTCTGCTGGCTAAGAGCGACTCAGCCTTGTGGAGTCTCGGTCTGAGCATCCAAACTCTAACATGAACTACAGAGAAGATCCAGGTTCCGTTTTAGACAAAGGCCCTTATGAGCCAAGGTGGAAGCTTAAGTCTCAAGGCCTTGCTGCAGGCTTCCCAGTTTCCTCTGTGACCGGTGAAGGTGAAAAGGGACCTCCGAATGCACTGTTGGAGACACAGGTGGGAATGTGCTCAGTAAGACAGAACAGCAAGACCTCCTTTTTAGAGCAGACTATAACCGGCGGCCCAATAAAAAGAAAGATACCATATGACAGTCAGTGGCAAGCCACACCATGGCTGGATGTTGATGAAGCTTCCTAATAATGCATACTGTGCTAGTTACTGCAACAAAAAGTTCTGATGGCTCTGGTGACCTGTGAAGGAGGTAATTACTATAGTATAGACATGAGGGACCGATGACCGTAGCAGCATGTTAAGAAATTTAAATTGTATACGTACATTTCACTCTTCAGCATCTTTTGGTTAGCAAATGTGGACCCATACATTAACATAACAGAACTTTACCTCGAGTGTCTCAAGCTGCCCAAGCAAAGCCTGGGCTGTGAAGTTCTGTCACACCCCTCGTGGCCACTAGACCTTTAGCTAAGGGACTACCGTCTTTCTCAGCCTTTGGAGCTTTTTCTAAGAAGCAGCACGGCTGAATGTAGTGGAACACACCTGCAGGCCCAGCGTTCAGGAGGCTGAGGGAGGACTGCTATGAGTTCAAAGCTAGCCTGGGCTCCATAGTGAATTCCAGGCCAGCAGCTTGAACTACACTGATGCTGTCTCAAAATAAACGATACACTTCCCAATTGAAAACAGTAACTGGAGAATCTGAATAGTTCATACGGTCTAACAAAATTTTTTTTAAGTTAAATATTCACTATCTTAGAGAAATCCATATGCGTATTTTGCGTGAATAAAACTTATTTTTAATAGTGTTTTAATTTTTACTTATGAAATAGCAATTTCATATGGTACAAGTAATATAAGATTTTTCCATTTATACTTGACTAGTTAGAGGTGAGTATGAAGATATTTTCAGTGGTTGTGTATGTGCGTCTTCATGATTTTAGAAAATGAAATGATGCAACACTAGTTATTCCTCTGTGTGAAAATGTTATCAGTTGAAGCAGATTATGATGTAGTATTTTCGACTTATTCTAGCATATGATGGTCTTCAGTACATACTTGAAGATCCTGTTGTACTTTCATTCTAATTTTTGCTAGAGATAAATAATTTTATAAATATGTAAGGACCTAGTTTTGTTTTTTTGAAATCTTATTGAGTGCTGATTTTTAAAAACTGATTCATTGCATGCTATAAGCCCACTCCTACCATCAGATCATGACTTTTTAAGACTCTGCATTTGAACTGGGTTTTGTTTTTTGTAGTGCAGGGGACTGAGCCCCTGGCCTTGTAAATGCCAGGCAAGCACTCTGCTACTGAGCTACAATCCCAGCCACAAAAGGAGATGTTTTAAGTTAAACCCTCCGAAGTCTTTAGGAGGCCACACTTCACATAGTGCTGCTGAGTTGTGCTCATTGTTGAAATTGATTTTGCAGCTTATTAGATCTTTTATTGCTTAAAGTTTCAGTAGTTAGCTGTTTCTTAGATTTGTGATCAGTGTTTTAGCAAATTAGCTGGTACTGCTCTATGCTTCAATTCTTGTAGATGGTTTTGACTGTTTTTTATTTTTTATTTATTTATTTTTTTGTAGCCCACTGTCTTCTAGTTCTGTACTCAGAGGTCTCCTTCCAGTTTTTTGTAACTTTTCCTTTCTCTTCCGCTTATCCTGTAGCTCACTATAAAGTCACCTCTGCATTTTCCGACTTCTAGTGGTGCAGTGGGGTGGATTGGAGGCTTCTGGAACGCAGAGCTAGGCATGAACACCCCGAAGACGGAGGCTGAGGGGAATTGAGGGGAGACAGTGGCAATCAGAGGCTCCCTGAGCTTAATAAAAAACTTAAACCCAATGGAGAAGCTTCATTATTTTATCAGGAATACATTACTTGGAATTATATTAAAACTTACTTGCAATACCTGTACTTTCCTTGTTCTGTAGATTGTGTAGATGATGTTGCTTGTTAAGATGTTATCTTTTATAAAAGAAAGTCCTGCTTCTTATCATGATGTATGTGACTTAAATGATTGTTTCATATTAAAACTATTTCTTCCTTATGTACTGTTTACATATACCTCTTTTTGGGATATTAGTTCAGTACTTTTATACAAATCTGAGTGTGTTCCACATTGGTGACATGTATTTTTGCAGTAATCTTTTTGTTTTGTTCTTAGAGCATGTCTAAAGTAATACATGCACTAGTGCTGTGATCTGTGGCAAAATTTCTGTAATTCAAATTGGAAAATAAAATGTTTCCAGACTTTTTCCAACATTAATTCCTGTGACAGGAATTTACTATGTAATACTAATTATTTCTTATGCTGGTATGTTTTAAGCTACTCTATGAAGTATATGAAACATCAATATTTGTGGGTTAGTACGTGGCTTAATGTCTTTGAAATGTGAGACAGGAATAAAATTTGATGTTTGCGATTAATTACATTCAGATACTTATTTAAAATTTGATCTATTTACAAATATACTAAAAAAATCATCAACTGATGGTGTGTATTGATTTTTGAAAATACATACTGCTAATACAGCAGACTTTGAATTTAAATTGATATCTCTCAAACAATCCTTCACTGTACCGTAAAGAAAACAAATAGTAGTACTAACCTTCATTTATTAAGAAATGACTAAGATCCCATAAAACTTAGAATTTGCAGTTGTTGATACAAGGACTTGAATGCCATTTTCTTTGTGCTATCTGATAACATGTTGTTAATAAAAGTAATTAGACTTTAAATGAAATTCTAATTTTGAAGATAGTTTTTAATTGTTTTAAAATTTTAGAAGCATTTATTTAAGAACACTAGTTTAAAAGCATTTTTGTTTCATCATTAAAACAAGGATCCAAGAGTATTGTAATAGGTAATACTTGGCCAGTGCAAATTTGTATATTTGAAATTATATGCTTGAAAGAAAAATATTGCTTATGAGTGCTTAAACTGCATATCTTTTTAAAAATATTCACATTTTTACACTTTTATTAATTCCAACTATCCTAAGTAAAGTTTTACTGTATCAGTGAGTATATTATAAAATAAATGTGTACCTGTGTGTATTAATATTCCTATACTGCATCATGTTTGGCATGGTGGTTATGGTATATTTTGTTTGATTGTTGACAGGATATAGCAATAAATCTGATTCAGTCTTAATATTTTTTAAAATATCAGATACCATACAATGTCATACTCCTATTGTATTTGACTTGAATATTCATATTTTCATAAGTTTATTTTTTGTGTTAAAATTTAGTATTACATGTTGGTTTGTTTTTATCTGATATTTTCACATACAGTTTTTTAACGCCAGGTATAAAGGAGTATTAATATGAAATTGTTCATGAGCTACTTTATGATAAAAAGATACAATATGAGAAAACTAGATCACTTCAAATTGTTTATTATTTTTATATAGTTGCATGTAGTAACAGTTTTCAAAGAAATACAATTGGTGGCTGGGAATTTAGCTCAGTGGTTCTGGCACCTGTCTTGCAAGCGCAAGGACCCAGGTTCGTTCCCTGGTAACCACATACAATACCAGGCGTGGAGACTCACGCCCACCAGCAATCAGAACCACATACCACAGTGCCAGGTGTGATGGCTCACTCCTATAATCCCAGCACTTGGGAGGCAGAGGCAGGAGGATTGCTGTGAGTTCAAGGCTGAGCTCAGGGCCAGCCTGAACTACAAAGCGAGACCCTGTCTCCAAAAAAAAAGGAAATACAATTGGCTTCATAACCAATAGAAATTGGGTAGTTTTTTTAAAAGTTTGTTTGTTAAATAAGTTACATTGTCAATTGAAATACTTTATAGTAATTACTATAGTCATTCAGTTTTCTTTTTGAGATATTTAACTCTTACAGTTTCTCCATTATGACCCTATTCCTTTTTCCCTAACCACCATGCTAGAATATAAAATTGGAATTTAATTTATCTCCCACATTTTAGTTTTTTATTCTGAAGTAAGACAAATAGAGGCTGTGCTGTTGAGACAGCTGTGTCATATTGGCCGTTAATTTTCAGGGATGATGCTACTGTCATTTGTGCATTGTATCAGGAATGTCAGTACATAGACTCCCTATCCTAGAATGATGTGTGACAGGCTTTCCTGACTATGTACTGCAAGTTTCTTTCCCAGAGTGTTAACTACACTTCAGAGTCTTTTAAATAAAGCTAGTTTTTAAAGAGAAAAAGACCTGCTTTTTAAGTGTTTGACTTTCATCTCTCATAAGGACAAGTAGGTGTCCTCATTGAGCATGCTGGCTTTTTGTAAGATATGTTCAACAAAATATCAAATCAGGAAACATCCTATAGTTTACCAAGAATTTAATTTTATACCGAGCAAACCAATAGGTTGGACCTTGCTATGTATGTATGACTTTTCTTGCAAAATTTACACATAATATTGAATCCTGAGTTTCTTTACAAAATTGTGAACAAGTCGTGTATCTATTTTGATTTTGACAAACTAGGATTTTAGTTATCTTAACAGAAAATTAATAGAAAAGTCTACAGTCTTAAAAACTGAACTGTCTCTGAAGCAGAGATGCATTGTAGCAACCATAAATTTGCTAAATATGAAGATTACACTTGCAAAAGCTCTCTAAAGTTCATATGAAACAGCTACTAGGTGCCTTGAGTCTGTTTCGTGAAAACAGGCCAGTAAAATATGAGCAAGTCATTTGGTGCAAACTTGGCATGATGGGTAATAGAGGTGACATTAAGATATCAAGATAAAATATGAATGCACAAAAGTTCAATTTATACTAATGGAATGAAAAAGTACTCATCTCACAACTTGAGAGACCATCCTCTAATAAATAGGACATACATGTTTAAATATTGCATTGTTTTCCTCCATTGTGAGAAACAAAGTGGAAATAAGGACTAAAGTGTATAACAAATTTTGAGAAGTAAGAAGAAAATGTTCAAATGGGAAGGAGCACAGGGAGAAGGAAAGGAAGGCAGGGACAAGAAAAAACTGGGGCAGGATTTAAAAGAAAAAATAACTGTTCTATCTGCCAAAATTTATATTATTAAAGTAGTTTAACAGTTTCTTATAAAATTAAAAATACATCCACCATGTGACCTAGATAATTTATGTCTAAGGAATTACCCACAAATGTTCGAAACAAATATGTTCATAATTACCAAAAATTGAGATTGCTGAGAAGATGGCAGAGTGGTGTGCAGCGGAGAGAGCCCCTCTGAGACTTGGGGATCCAGCAGCCTGAGGAGGAAAACGAGGGAAATGGGTCCCGAGATGCAGGGAGGATCTGAGGCAAGAATTCAGGTTCACAGGGAGCGAGAGAGAGACTTTAATGAAGAGGAGGGGGTAGCAAGCAGCCCTTTCTGTCAGAGCCAGACTCATGGCGTGGGAACAGTGAGTCAAAGCTGCTGGTGACGCCAGAGGCCTCCATGAAGAAAAAGAGCAGCAGGCGTGGAATTCAGCTGAGTGGGATTCAGCTGGGTGATGGGGACAGGATGCAGTGAAGAGAAGGAGCTAACTGTGAAGAGGATGAGGGGACTTTGGGGGTGAGACGGAAATTTTCCTTTCCTTGGTTGCGGCTGCAATACACAGCTGTTGAAACTCAAGAGGGTGGGCTTCGTTCTTCAGTGTTGGGGACCATGCCCTCTGCGTGCTAGCCAAGTCTCTGTAAGTGAGCTGTACCCCACACAAAGGATGGGTTTTGTTGCATGAAATCACACTTAGCAAATCCAGCTTAGAAAGACAGTACTCTGAGACACAGCTACTACAAGAGGTAAATTTAGTCCTTAATGGATCCGTGAAAAGTGCTGGTCCATGTTATCGAGTGTGGGGTCAGTCAACATCATGCGCCCTGGTTTGACTGGCAACAAGGAGCACACAATCTCATTTCCTTGATATGCCTGCCGAGAATGCAAGACTTGCCTCTGAGCATTAGGAAACAAGTAGCTCCACCTCACTGATCACCCTTCAGAACTAAGACCTGCACTCCTCAGGAGGGGAAGAGGTGTAATACCTAAATATTTTCAGTGTTCCCACATGGATTGTGATCTAGTGATGAAGATTCTTGAGAAATGTAAGTCAGGTCTGTGGAACAGACAGTAGTGTCTTCCTGTGCGTATTCTTTCACTTGGAGGGTGAACGGTCATTCTGCGGAAGAGTTCGGGGGACCACGTGCTGGAATATTTGACAGTAATGAGCATCTTTCTTGCAGTGTACTCTCATGTGGCTCAGAAAGATTTATGGAGGTTGTGTGCATGACTTGCGAAGAGAAAAAGGCTAAGAGAGAAAAG
>PVIR01035743.1:0-16243 GCA_004026965.1 Petromus typicus | reverse complement strand
AATTATCTTTATTGGTACATTAAATATACACATCATGATTGCACTCCATAATGGGGATTTGTACCAGTATAAGACACAACTTAATTCTCATTTTTTCCCATAGCCCCACCCACCCTACCACCCCCCCATATATATAAAATTTGTTTCCTTACTTTTTTGTTACATTCTCAACATTGTCCCCTTTCACCTTATTTTACATTTTTTTTTTTTTCAAAACCATTCCAGAGGTGATGCTTCATATTTTTGTTAGGAGATTTGTAACATTTGTATTGGTGGTCAGCTTTCTGTGGAAGTGATAACAAACTTCTAATCAACAACCTAAGAGGAGGAAAAGTTTATTTCATCACTGTTTCCAAGCTTTCAGTACCTAGTTGCTTGGCCCTATTGCCTGTGGCCCTGTGATGAGGCCATATATCTGGGTGAAAGCATGTGGGAGAACAAATTTGTTTACCTCATTGCAGTTGGGATACAGGAAGGAGAAAACAGCTGGAATTCCAATAACCCCTTCAAACACTCATTTCCCAGTGACCTTCCTTCAGTGCCATATGTTCTAAAGATTTCTTGCCACTGAATAGAACCACAGGCTTTAATAAAGAGGATACTTGTGTATCATTCTGTTTGATGATCTTGATAGTCTGATATTAGTGACCACTTGGGATTCTAAGCAGTAATTCTCTCGTTCTGTCTTTATTTCTTTATTATGATTTGCTTATCCCAGGGTAATGTAATAACATAGTTATACTACTTTCTTAAAATACTTTTCCTCCAACTACATTTTATACAGTTATTTAACTAAAATCATGTTTCTTTCTTTCCAAATTAATAAAATGTAAAATTATATGTTGCATAGGAATTTTGTAAGAATCATCTTAGATTTTTTAAAATCTTTATTGGTACATTAAATATACACATCATGATTACACTCCATAATGGGGATTTGTACCAGTATAAGACACATCTTAATTCTCATTTTTTCCCCTAGCCCTACCCACCCTACCACTCCCCCATATACATAAAATTTGTTTCCTTACTTTTTTGTTACAATCTCAACATTTTATATTGTGAAATAGAAAATGCTCAATGTAAAATAGGGTGAAGGGGGAAAATGTTGAGAATCATCTTAGATTTTGTGAAGAAATTCTCCTGTTTTCTAACTCATCAAATTTAA
Organism: Petromus typicus; assembly: GCA_004026965.1. Classification (NCBI taxonomy): domain Eukaryota; kingdom Metazoa; phylum Chordata; class Mammalia; order Rodentia; family Petromuridae; genus Petromus; species Petromus typicus. The sequence goes on along the minus strand of PVIR01035743.1, from coordinate 15,075 downwards.
ATTTATGTTATTTCATACCTTCCCTTCTTTAGAATTTATGATTTTTTCCTTTAGATTTTTGAAAATTTTGAATATTTTCAAAATTCTTTTAGATTTTCTAATTTTTGAAAACTTAGAATAATTCACAAAGGTTCTTTTGTGCTATACACTATTTAGGGAAGTAAATATCTCTGATGTCACTTGGTATGTTTCCTATAACATATGGCAGGGAACATATTACACACACTCCTAAAATACTTACTATTGAGTAACAAAACTATTTAAAAAACTATGAAGGAGGGAGAAAGATAAATTTTTTGTCTAGGGGAAATTATAAAATCTCCGTTAATATAATTGGACAACTACACTAGTAAATGGTTAGTTGATGTGACTAAATATACAGTTCAGAGGCCATTTGATACAACTCATTAGCTAGACAAGTGTTGTAGAAACCAAACTGGTGAGACTAAGGAGCACCAGTATTTAATAACTTATGGAAGTCTCTGACACATGTAATATAGAGGAACAAAAGAGGAAGCAATGTTAGTAATAGAATCTAGTAAGGAAGTAATGGAATCTAGAAGTTGGGGTGTACAGGACCTGATAAACAGTAATCTAATGTGATGGGAGCTCATGTCAAGAGGGAATGTAGCAGTTGAAAGCAGAAGCCAGCTGGTGCTGAGATGTGAACTACACTAAGTACTTGTATTCTCATCCTCCTAGATTCTTATCTACTTGTACTCATTTTGGGGCAGATGTATATGGCATATAAAATTTGGAGACTCACTGAAATGAGTCAGGTATTGTACACAAATGGGCAAATATGAACAAGTGTGAACGATAGATGTGAAGAAACAGAGGCTCAGGGCTAACAGGACATGACAGATAAAGTGAGAAAAAGCATTCATAGGTTGTTAAAAGAACATGGATCATAAAAATAACTGATTATTTTATGATGAAAAGACACTTTTTCAGATTAAGTCAAACATAGCTACAAAAGTCGAGTAAAATTGCAAATCTTGTAAGGAAACCTTGAAATCTTTTAAAATGCTATTAAGAAATCAGTATACAAGCTATCAATATAGGTAGTTTACATTTTAAAATTATAGTGTATACCATAGTAATGAGAAATGGAGATATTGAAACCTAAACTAAGAAACTATTTCACTATCATTAAACATGAGTGTCCTGTAAAGCAAGAAATCCCCAAATAATTATTATAAAAGCAATTTGAAAGTTTTTAGGTCATATATCAGTTCAATACATTAAAAAGTACATTTTAACACCAGGTAGTATATAGATAAGAAGAATAAAATAATAGTTTGAAAATCACTGTGAAAGAAATCTAATGCTCAATAATAAATAGAAAATTATATGAAGTAGGTGGAAGGATGAAACATTTGATACAGACAAATTACTGAAAATTCAATTAATCTAAGAAATATATATTTTCCAATTTAAAATATAATATAAATATGTTATTTCTCCCCACATTTAATAAAACAATTCTTTTTTTTTTTTTTTTTTTTGAGACAGGGTCTCACTTTGTAGTTCAGGCTGGCCCTGAGCTCAGCCTCAAACTCACATCACAGCAATCCTCCTGCCTCTGCCTCCTGAGTGCTGGGATGACAGGCGTGAGCCACCACGCCCGGCACTGTGGTATGTGGTACTGGTTGCTGCTGGGTGTGAGCCTCCACAGCCAGTATTGTATGTGGTTATCCGGGGATCGAACCCAGGTCCTTGCACTTGCAAGACAGGCGCCGGAACCACTGAGCTAAATCCCTGGCCCCTAATAAAATAATTCTTCCCTTGAAGCTATATCCCCATGTTTCTATGGACATGTCTGTGTAATTATTTGTGCGTATGAAAAACTTGTCACAAAAAAGAAAGGAAACAAATTTTATGTATATAGGGGGGTGGTAGGGTGGGTAGGGCTATGGGAAAAATGATAATTAAATTGTGTCTTATACTGGTACAAATCCCCATTATGGAGTGCAATCATGATGCATATATGTAATGTACCAATAGAGATTAAAAAAAAACTTGTCAAGGTGTTCTAAAATTTGAATTGACATGCACATGACTATCAATAGCCAGGGAACAGAAATAAAAAGATTTGATACTAAGAACTATTAATACTTTGTAGCAAATAAGACAGATCTATTGCAAAAGGGAGAGAGACCAAAAAATGGTGATATGAGAATAGATATGGAAGAGAAAATGAAAAGAGGATAATTATGTACACTAAGCATGTACTCATTTAAATAATCTAAAAAATTGAGATAAAAGTTCCAACATATGTTAATAGGCCAAAAAAACACACTGAATTCAGTGGTTCAAAACAGGTCACTTACAAGTTGTTTCCTGACTGGTTAAGAATTTTTTTACTTTTCCCCCTTCTTCCTATTTTACATTGAGCATTTTCTATTTCACAATATATAACATACAATTCATGTTGTATGAAACAACATGATTGTAACAAAAAAGTAAGGAAACAAATTTTATGTATATGGGGGGGTGGTAGGGTGGGTAGGGCTATGGGAAAAAATGAAAATTAACTTGTGTCTTATACTGGTACAAATCCCCATTATGGAGTGCAATCATGATGTGTATATGTAATGTACCAATAAAGATTAAAAAATTTAAAAAGAAAGAATTTTTTTACTGCGGAGAAGTAGCGATAAAACAATATTTTTACTATGTCAAGGCATTGGACCACTAAAACCCTTATCTTTTCCAACATCAAAATGTGACTAAAACTTTCTCACACAATTTACGTGGACACTAATTTCAAGTCTATTAGAAACCTACTTTTAAATTGTGCACTCTGAAGAGGTTCATGATTACATAACAAAATAGAATAGCATTAGAAGTCTTTTTATACTATCAGGTTGGAGGGTCCGCAACAATGGTCACTTTGGGAAGTAACAGATTTTGTGGTGCATAGTGAAAAAGGTCTAGGGGTAGTTATCAGGTTAGTAGCAGAAGGACTGGAGATGGTATGAGTTGGGAAGAAAATGCTAGGCAGTTCCTTAATTCCCACACATCCTGGAGGATCAGGCTTAGTAACAACTTGGCCTTTCATTGTCAGAGAGTGGAATCTGGGACTTAGCAAGGGCTTGAAAGAATACTTTTTCAGCCAATGATCGATCTGTTTGTTTTGTCTCTTTCTCCGGTATGTCACATGGTTTCAGCTGTATTTCTGAGCCTCCAAGAAACAGAAGGTGAATTGTACTGTTCCACACAAGAGTTGTCAGTGAATATTATGCCGAGTGCAGACACCGAGGACAACTAAGAGGACATTACTGACTCAGATGCAGTACTGTGTGGAGTTGTCCATGAGTGATAGGAAGACAATCCTGCTTATTTCCCTAATGAGTAAACTCTACTTTAGAAGGAAGGGAATTGGGAGGGTGCAAGATAAGCACCTAAACAGGACAAGAGTCCAAAAAAGTCCTTATCTAAGAATGCACACATGGGTTCTGGAGGCAGAAATAACCAAAGCAGGGGTCTCAGCACCCAAAATAGCCAGTCACGTTGTAACAACTCTCAAGGGGAAAAGTTTCTCTTTTGCCATATAATAAAAGAGGCTTAGAACAAAGATTCTCAAACTCCAGCTCTGGAGTCCCTCCCTTACTCTGAAAAGGTAGCTATCTATTTACTTATTTGTTCTACTTTTCCCGATAAAGTGATTTTTGCTTTTCCAATAAAGTAATTTTATTTCTCCTTTTGAATTTATATTTCTAGTTCTTTCATTGATGTAAGTTATTTTACGAACACTATATAAAAATCGACCCTCACTAGGAATACTTTTATTTTTAACCTGTATATTTGCAACACAAAATTATCTTATCCATTTTGTGGAACTAGCAAAACATATCATAGTGATGTTTTTATTCTAATAATTCTCACACTCCCTTTCTCTGTTCTCCTTACATATCTCAAATAAGTCTATCTCTCAGGTTCCTACCAATCCTGTGTTATTTTGCTGTTTGATTTATTTATTTATATCTTAAACATCTCACATAAGAGAACCTATCTAATATTTAACCAGGTCTAATTTATTTCATTTAACATTATGATATCACAGCATTTCATTTTTTAGCTGAATAGTATTCCAGTTTTTCTTTATCAGTTTTTCCCCATGTAGAAAGGCATCTACAGTGATTCTAGAGCTTCATTGTTGTGAATTGTGGTTCTATAGACATAAATATCATGTATCACTGCAGAATCATATTTTAAACTCTTTTAGGCATATAAGCAAGAGAAGTATATCTGTGTCAAATAGAATTTCTACTGTAAGTTTTTTATTTTGCTTTTTGTTTTGTTTTTGAGACAGGATCTTGCTTGTAGTTCAGCTTGGCCCTGAACATATCTCGCGCTAGCCTCAGACTCATGGCAATCCTCCTGCTTCTGCCTCCTGAGTGCTGAGATTATAGGTGTGAGCCACTACACCTTGCTCTACTGCAAGTTTTTGGAAGAATCTCACTGATGACTTCCATAGTGGTTGTGCTAGTTTACATTTCCATAATATAGAAATGTTCTTTTAAGGAAATATAAACGAAACCACCATATGGCTTTGCATAACATATTGCATAATATAATTGCATAATTATTAGAATGGGCTCTACTATTACTAGAAATGCCATACCCTGATAAATGTGTGGAGGACCTGGAGTTTTCATATATTGGATGTGGAAATGAAAATGGCCTGGGCCCTCTGAAGTACTGTTAGATGTTTTTTTAAGAAGCGGAGCAGATATTTATTTTTCACAGATTCCCTATGACATATTTTCTAGGATAAAGAAAAACTAAAAATCTTCCTGTATTCTTTTCCTGTCTCTGTCTCTCTCTGTCTCTCTGTTTCTCTCTCTCTCTCTCTCTCTCTCTCTCTCTCACACACACACACACACACACACAATAGATATTCATAGCTGTTTATTTGTAAAGTCTAAATCCTGGAAGAAAACCAAAGGTCCTTCAGTAAGCAAGTAGATAAGACTAATAAGTAAGCACTATGGTAAATTCTGTAATCCCTGCTCCTCAACATGCTGGGGTGGGAGGATGGCAATTTTGAAGGCAGACTGGGCAACTTAGTAAGACCCTATCTCAAAAATTTTAAGAAAGGAGCTGGGGAGTTAGCTCAAGGGTTCCAGCACCTGTCTTGAAAGCGCAAGGACCTGGGTTCAATCCCTGGTAACCACATACCATACTGGGCGTGGAGACTCGCGCCGAGCAGCAACCAGTACCACATACCACAGTGCTGGGCATGGTGGCTCACGCCTGTAATCCCAGCACTCAGGAGGCAGAGGCAGGAGGATTGCTGTGATGTGAGTTTGAGGCTCAGCTCAGGGCCAGCCTGAACCACAAAGCCAGAACCTGTCTCAAAAAACCTAAAAAAAAAAAAAAAAATTTAAGAAAGACCACATAAGTTACTCAATGTTAGCGCATGTCTTGGTTTCATTCATAGTACAACTAAAGAAAAAAAAGATAAGTAAACTGTGGTCCATACAACATTCCATGCCATAATAGGAAAGGGTGTACAAGTAGTATGTACAATGATTTCAGTCAATCTCCATGATATGCTGAGAGAAAAAAATAAGAAATTTAATTTTAACTACTGTATTACTCCATTTATATTCAATTAAGGGCAAAATGATGTAAATGTTTGTGTATTTTCCAGTTTTTATATTTTGTTTCAATTCGTCTGAAATGTTGGCTTATTCCTTGGGGCTATTTGCATGCTCTAATAATTTAGATTTATACAACTTGTACTTTTGATGAAGGTAGAGTAACAAATTTGGATTTATTCACCCAATGAGAAAAGTAAATGTTCTGCAGTGGATTAGTAGACAATTTGGCATAAAAGGTAACAAAAAGGTCCAGAGTGCTTCCTTCTTGCTGGTCTACCTTAAAAACATTCAATATCTATGTGTGTTATTGAATGGAAGAAAATATGAAAGGTTTCAAAGTGGATATCAAAAATGAGAGCTATTACTTTGACTGTTATGTCAGTGGCAAGGACTAGTCATGTAACTTCAAGAACACTTGGTATTGCAGTCTCCTCATAAACCCCAAAAGGAAAAGAAGACAAGATGCTTCAAGTACTTGTACTTTCTCTTGTAGTTTTATAGTGTGTGCTCAATAGACTGCAACTATTAGAAGTTTTTATAAAAATCCTCTTCATTTTTTATAAGTTTCATAGCAGGTCAAATTACTTTCAAGTTCTTCAAATTTTTTAGAGACTCTGGCATCTTATATTCTACAATACTGAATCGTGGGCTCCAAACCTGGCTCACAGCATTTTTTAGAAGATTTGAGAAACTCTAAGCACTGAGATTTAGTACTCTTTCATACTGAAAAATGAACTTATGAACTTCTCACTGGTCTACACCCCCAGCCTATTTTAAGTTTTGTAGTTTGACAGCAGGTTTCCTTAAGCTGCTAAGTTGCCCAGGCTGTGGTTGAACTTGCAATTTTATCTCAGCCGCCCAGAGACCTGTGCTTACTGTCATGTATTATCATATACTTTTCAGACTTCTCCTTCTTTATTCATAATATGTGTGTTGGTCAGATTGTTATTGCTATGACCAAATACAGAAGAAAATAAGTTTAGAGGAAAAAACATTTATTTTGGCTTAGACTCTCAGAGATGTCAGTCTGTGGTCAGCTGGCTCCACTGTTTTCAGGCAATGAAAATGCAGATGAAACATGATAGAATGGTATAGAAAAATAAAATTACCTACCTTATGATAATCAGGAAATGAGAGAGAGAGACAGAGTCAAAGACAGGACCAGGGGCAAGATACTACCTCCAATGTCATTTCACTACAACCCATGCCTTTCAAATATATTCCTCCCTCTAATAGGCCTTTCAGCTATGAACACATCAAATAGATTAATTCATTGATGAGATCAGTTTATACATATCTGAATACTCCTATTAGTACCTTCAGCTGGACTTTGGGGGACTGTTAGATTCCAAACATGACTACCTATGTGCACTTACTGAGGCAATAACTTCTACAATCTTAGGAGAGAATGTACTTCCTACAGATACATTCAAAATCTGAATTTAAAATAAAATGAATAAACATACATGAATATGTGCTTTACCCTTAGAAATGAAGAGAAAAAGTTGCAAATTTTTTCTCCCAAGGCAGGCTGTCAGAAAACTGTCAGTGGAAGCATAGAGAATAAATTGTCAAATTACACATACAAAACAGGAAGACACAGATGATATGTAGAATTCTGATTTTCCTCCAGATACACCCAGGATTACATTCTGTCAACTCTACTTAAATGGAACTGCAAAGGAAAAATGTGCCTTTGACTTGAGTAGCTGTAGGGGAATCCATTGCCTGTGCACAGTAACTTGGCGTGGTCTTACACAGAAAGCTTCTTTCTTTCCTTTTTTTTTTTCTTATTAAATCTTTATTGGTACATTACATATACACATCATGATTGCACTCCACAGTGAGGATTTGTACCAGTATAAGACACAACCTAATTCTCATTTTTTCCCATAGCCCTACCCACCCTACCACCCACCCATATACATAAACTTTGTTTCCTTTCTTTTTTATTTTAATCTCATTATTTTCCCCCTTCACCCTATTTCACTTTGAGTATTTCCTATTTCACAATATATAACATACAATACTAGAACTCATTTACATCTTTATTTTCTCATACCAGAGAAAAGATGCGATGTTTACCTATCTGTGACCTATTTATTTCACTTATCAGGATATCCTCAAGGTATGTCCATTTAAGTATAAATGATTCAAATTTACATTTTTTATGGCAGAGTAATACTCCATTCTGTAGAAGAACCACAAAAATAAGGAAGCTTCTTTCAATAAAATTCCTCCTGGGGCTTTGTTCCTCTACCAGTGCCTAATTACATAGAGATAGGAAGCACTTGGATTGGTCTCCTGAACCCTGGTCAGTGACTCCAGGACTTTAATCTTCTGGCTTCAGCATGGGTTCTTTTGCTACCATGAATTCATATCATACAAGATAACTTGTCTACTGTCAAGGCCACTCCATTAGTCATTCAGCTAAAATATCCTAACCTATATCCTTAGAAATGACAATATTTCTTTTTTTTAAAAAGCTAGAGGTTTAAAGCTCATTATTGACAAGTTTTGGCTACAGGGTTACTGATGCCATACCCGACTCTACAATAGACAAGGTGTCAGGAAAATATCACCTAACCCATTCATACACAGCCCACCAGGTTCCTAAAATGATAGTATACATAGTGAGCTAGTGAAACTACTGTGGAGCCTCTGAAGGAATGTCCATGAGGTTGTGTTGCTACTACCCTTTCTGGGGGTATATATACACACTGTTTTCATTCAGGATTCTTCTTTTCAGTAAAGAAAATACATGGGATATAATATCACTTCCTCAGACAAAAACTTTATTAACCTGTTTACTGAGGAGAAAATGAGAAGATCCCACATCCTGAAAGGCTTACCTAAGGCTTCCCACAGCTAAGAGCCAGATACAGCAGGGCACTGATGAAACCCCATCTTCTATAATAGTTGCTTCCCTGAGCCCTCACCCAGGGTTTTTTCCTTGACTATGCACTGAGCTTTGGTCCCCACCTTGTAATAGTTCATCATCCTGGCAGAAAATGGCCTTATCTCTCCAAAATGCTTAATCAAGAGAGGAAGAGACATCTTGTCCATCCACCAAAATATTGCTTACCAGTGATGACAGATACCGAAGTCTTCTTGGAGACCTCTGTATGCTAATAGGCAACTCAAATCTCCTACTACACCCTGCTTTTGACTTTGTTGCCCTTCACAACTCATTCTTCTGCTGACCCGATGTGATGTGGGCTCCATATGACACAATATCCCTCTCTCTGAAAGCCCAAGTAAGAAAAAGAAGAATGTTTCACCAGATGAGCCTTGCCTGAGATACTCCTGGACAAGAGTGGAGCTTGGCTGGTACCCCTGTCTCCAGTGGGTGACATCTTCAGTTTTTCTTCTCACCTGGCCTCTTCATACCCATTCTGCACTTGCTCCTATGTTGACCTGAAGTTGCCATTCAAACCGAGACAATCACATCCCTGAAACCCATAAAAGTCAAATCTAAGTATACAAATTCTAACCACTCCGTCCTTGAGGTTCCAATGACTTGAGAGGTAGAATGGGGCTTCGGAGGGTCCCAAATGCACTAGAATAGGTGAATAAGTGTCTTCCATTCTTCACTAAATTTCAGCACTTTTTTTCCTGCATTTGTATAAAGCTCTTCTCTTCTCATAGTCCAGTAGTCCCTCCTTATACTAAGGATTCATTTCCTATTGACCAACAAGGAAGAATTGATGGGATATTACATATTATAGCCAACATTCCATGACAGACACCATTAGTGGACACTATTGGGCCACCTATTCTGGGATAGGTGGTTCTTACACTTCTAACTCAGGTAACTTACTTTGAATCCTGGGGTTCTTATGTCACATGCTTTCCAGAACTGAACAAAATGTTAAACTTCATTCCCATGATGACTCTGTTTCACGATATGTGATTCATATGGTCTACTCTTGGGGGTCTCTGAACCCTCATATGGCCTGGAATTTATTCTTCTGAACTGAGTTTATTCTTTCAGTATAAAATATCCCCAATGAACGTGATGTTGTAGTGAGTCAGTGTCTCTCTCTTTGCTTGGGGGCTCCCAAGGATTTTCTGTGATCTTTGAGATCACATATGTGCATGTGGTATATTTTCACTTTGGGCATATTTCACTAATAATTGTGAAAAATTGGGATGTCTTCTGTTGACCTAATACACTTCACATAAATATTTTGAACAAAACCTTCACTACTTTGAAGTGACAGAAGGAAGTAAGGTATTGCTACAATTGAACTCCCACAGCTGACATCATGGGAAGGGCTTTTGGATCTTTTTCTGTCAGCTACTGGTTAGGACCACAACTGTCACATGGAGTTTTTGCATTGGTAAGTGGTTGTTTATATGTCCCTGCTATCTATTATCTGAAACTCCACCTTCCAATATAGATATTGTGTCTCTGACATAGCTCAGAAAGAAGTTTGTAGACACCTCAGGAACTAGATATTCAGAAGAGACAACGACTCCAAGACACTGTGGTGAAACTTCTGTTTGGAGCATGGCAGAGCCTTAAGAATTCACTCACGACCCTTGTCTGGCCACCTGTGTGTCTCTCTTAAGACATGACACTGCCTACAGAAGACTCTAGAGAATTCTAACCACTGGGTTTTGTTTTTTTTTGTTTGTTTTTTGTTTTTTTTGTTTTTTTGGTTTTTTTTTTTTTTGAGACAGGGTCTTGCTTTGTGGTTCAGGCTGGCCATAAACTCAGTCTCAAACTCACATCACAGCAATCCTCCTGCCTCTGCCTCCCGAGTCCTGGGATTACAGGCGTGAGCCACCACGCCCAGCACTGTGGTATGTGGTACCGGTTGCTGTTGGGCATGAGTCTCCATGCCCAGTATTGTATGTGGTTACTGGGGAATCAAATCGAACCTGGGTCCTTGCGCTTGCAAGACAGGCGCCGGAACCACTGAGCTAACTCCCCGGCCCTAATCATTGTTTTAGATAGATTATTCATTGCTACTTTCTAGCTACTGCCATTTTATTGAATATTATAATAACTACTCTATTAACTTATGTAAGGGAACAGAATGTATTAGTCAAATTTCACACCATCACGATTTTTTTTTTTTTTTGAGACAAGTTTTCTGTAGTTCAGGCTGGTTCTGAACTCAGCCTCAAACTCAGCAATCCTTCTGCCTCTGCCTCCTGAGTGCTTAGATTACAGGTGTGAGCCACCACACCCGGTGTTGTGGTATGTAGTTACCAGGGATTGAACTCCGGACCTTGCACTTGCAAGGAAGGCACTGGAACCACTGAGCTAAATAAATCCCTGGCCCAATTATTATTATTTTTTTAAATAAATTGAGTGTATTGGAACATTTTAAGAATACACTATGGTTACATTTATCATTGAGAATTGTACCTGTACGTGTCATATCTTGATTCTTATTATTTCCTATTCCCATGCCTTCCCTTCATTCCCCACACACTCAGAACACATAAGCTTTGTTTTTGCTTTTTCCTCTTTACCATCAAATTTCTCTTTGTCTTCTTTCTTTCCTCTGATCCCTATTCCCATTGCAGCTATTTCTCAGACCAAGGGCATGCTATCTAGAATATATAAATAACTTATAAAAATCAAAAAGGGTGAGAAGGAGAAAGTAAAAAAGGAAAAGAAAAATTTGATAGTAAAAAAGAAAAAAAAAAGGAAACAAAGCTGATATATATAGGGGGGTGTGGGTTGTAGGCACAGCAAGGGAATGGAAAAATGAGAATCAAGGTGTTATGTATAGGTAAAAATTCTCAATGTTGAATGTGATCATCATGTATGTATAAAATGTACCAATAAAATCAATTATTAAAAACAAACACCCAGACTCCCCAAAATTTAAAGACCAATTTAAAAATGGACATCTGAAATAGGCATTTTTCAGATGACAAAATAAAAACAAAGAAAGATAAAAAAAATTCAACATCACTGGTCATTTTTGAAATGAATTTTTATATTCAGGCTGGCCCTGAGCTCAGCCTCAAACTCACATCACAATCCTCCTGCCTCTGCCTCCCGAGTGCTGGGATTACAGGCGTGAGCCACCACGCCCGGCACTGTGGTATGTGGTACTGGTTGCTGCTGGGTGTGAGTCTCCACACCCAGTATTGTTATGTGGTTACCGGGGAATCGAACCCTGGTCCTTGTGCTTGCAAGACAGGCACCGGAACCACTGAGCTAACTCCCCGGCCCCTGTTGTTCACTTTTGACTTGCATCTGTATGCTTTGACAACAAAATTTTGAAAAACCCTCTTTTGAGAATTCAGCTCTTTGCATCTATGCCCTATATGGAAGAAATTTACAGACGTCATTAAAGTCTCCAAGTGGTTTACCTTAGGATACGTAAATTATCACAGTAGACTTAGTACATTCAAGTAAGAGTTATTTTGAATGTACAGAATTCAGAAAGAAATAATCCCCTGCTTATCCCAAGGAAGAAAGAATAAAATGCTTTGTTGTAAGAGAGCCTTTGAATGTGAGATTTTACTAAATTCCATTCCCACTAAGAGAATGCAAGAAAATGTAGTTTGGGTTCTACGACTACAAGAACACAAATTAAGCAAACAGTCACTATATTTGGAAAGGATCTATGTTTCAAATGGGAATGAAAGGCTGATTATTTGACCTTAGAAGAAAAACAGTCACATGCTCATTTTCTGACAACAACAACTGTATGCTAATTTGGTATAGTAACAGTAGAGAACTAGTACACATGATTATTCTATGTGCTATTCTTTTATAAATGGAACTGAAGATTCATTGACATCAGAGATTGTTATAACTATAAAATTCAACCCAGAATTCTATTAACTAGTTTTACATTAAAATATTTAATTCATAACATGATTACAACTTTTATTGGAGAATAAAAAAATTAATAGGTATCCCAGGAGAAGACAGAAGAAATAGAAAGAGAGAGAGAGAGAAAGAAAGAAAAAGAAAGAAAGAAAGAAAGAAAGACAAAGAGAGAGAAAGAAAGTATAAAAAAAAATTCTAGCTCTTAGATTCAGCTGCTATTCTTCAGCTTCTTTCTGCATCCTTAGCCCTAAGTGGGTACTTCTAAACTTGTTCAAAAAACTTCAGTTTTATTATGATAGCTGCTCAAACCTGAAATGCCTAAGAGTTTAAGTCCTCTTGGGCAGGCCCACAGCCAGTACTTGGTGGTGTGGAGGTTTGAAATCTAAGCTTCCTGCTTTAGACAGAATACAAATTCCAGTAAAATTTCACTTACAAAGAATCCCATAGGGTCAGACTAAGACTATGATACTGAAATGTCGCCTTTATTTCAAGTAACAAAATTTCTCCCCAATTTCCCTCACTCCCTTCTATCTCGGAACGTGTAAAAAATAAATCATATATCCATGGTTCCTCATATGTGTAGGTCAACTTACAGACAATCCACAAACAACTACACATGATAGCTACTAAATAAATGAAGCATTATCAAAAACCTATGACATAGCAAAGTCTACAGAAAATAGTGTTTAAAAACATTTATTCCCTATATCAAATTATTAAAATGTATTTTAAAGGGAAAAAAATTTTCAGATAGCAATGAGAAAGCTATTTTAATTTAAAACAAAATTAATTTATACTGAAAATAATACTTATTTTATATATTATTACATTATATTAAATGTATATTATTAATTGTGGTGAACATTCAAGCCCAATGTACCTGTTGTTTTAATAAAAGTATTTCCTGAAAAATAATGCAATTTGCACTACTTTGTTGGAAAAGTGATAATATTTGAGGCTTTCCATAGGACCAGAAGAGGTAGTTATAAAACAATGATCTAAATGTATTCGTTACTAAAGTGACAACGAAAGGAAAAGATGCTATAACACTATGCCTTATAGTTCGATTCTTGGGTCTAATAGTCTTCAGGGTTTCATGATTTGGAAAGAATCCCTTGGGCAAAAATCAGGAAAGACATTCCTCAAGAAAACAGGGAGAATTATGTGTTGGATGTTGGAAGTCATGATAATGGGTTCATATTGTTCATGCCATGTGCAGTGCCTGTGCTGAGTACTGAGCTTGCATTATCTCACCTCTGTCAAACCTCTCAACAGTCTTAAAAGGTGGTTATTATTACAATTAATGCTATTGTTATTAACAATTGTTTTGAGTCAGGATCTTGCTAGTATGGGTTAACCCTGGTTTATAATTTATTATCATCTTTCTCATATTTAAAGGTCCTGAAACTATCAGTGTTTGAATTGGAACCAAATTTACTCTCCTCCAGTCCAGCGTATCCTGTCAGCCCTGTTTGATCCTTCACAGCATTGATAATTTCTAAAAGCTGATGCTCAGTTGTCCGATTTCTCTAATCGTTCTTCCACGAATAGATTGTTTTTTAAAATTTCTTTCAAGAACAATTCATATGTGCATCTGTATAATTCTTATTCAGTCTTTTTACAAACATGGCAGAGAAGAGTGTCTAGTATTTAGTAAAGGTGAATTTGGTCATCATGTTGTGGTGTCCACTAGATATCATGTTAAATTTTTGTCTTGGTAATTAGTAAGTGACTTACAGATGTCATTCTTTATGATTTTTTTTTCTCAGTGGCCCTGCAGGTAAGATGCACACTGATTTTTGTTCGGGGATTGTTTGATGTCTTCCAGAAGGAAGTATTTTTTCAAACACTTTCCAAGTATTTAAGATGGTCAGCATTAGTTCTTAGGGCTAAGACATACTGAACCAGTTCCCTAAACTGGAAGATATAAGGTAAGCCAGCAACATCAGAAAATGGCATAGCAAGCAACATGACTTCATGAGGACTTGAATGTCTATGTTCATTTTATTTCTTGTAAATATAAATTCACAGAGCCAGATTCAAAGATGTAGCTCAGTGGTGCTGTAGTCTTACCAGGCAAGCACAAGGTCCTGAGTTTAATACCTGGTACCTCAAAACAAAACAAACAAAACAAAATAAATATAAATTCACAGGGTCTTCATATCTTCTTTGAAGCAGCACACTCAGAAATTATCACCTTCATGCTACGTGTGCAATGCTATTTGAAAATGACAACTCTACATTTTTCAGAGATTGTCGAAGAATATCTTTCATAGACACATAAAAATAAGAACCATGGAGATTGTCATTATCATTCAAATCATTTAGTCTCCATTTTTATACTGATTTCAATTATTTAATACATTTTCTAATATCTTTGTAAATTTAAATTAAAACTACTGTGTTAAAACTACCAATTTTTTTTTGGGCCGGGGAGTTAGCTCAGTGGTTCTAGCGCGTGTCTCGCAAGCGCAAGGACCCGGGTTCGATTCCCCAGTAACCACATAACAATACTGGGTGTGGAGACCCACACCCAGCAGCAACCAGTACCACATACCACAGTGCCGGGTGTGGTGGCTCACGCCTGTAATCCCAGCACTCGGGAGGCAGAGGCAGGAGGATTGTGATGTGAGTTTGAGGCTGAGCTCAGGGCCAGCC
>PVIR01035742.1:0-16249 GCA_004026965.1 Petromus typicus | reverse complement strand
TGGCTTCACTGTGTCTTAATTACATAAGTATATACTTTTACCTTACAAGGTCTTTTGGTCTTACAGTTTGCTCATTTTTTGCTTCACTGGCATTTTTTTCTTTATTATAAAAGTAGTTGAAATAGACTATGTAAGAGTATGTGACCAAAAAGAATTAACTCACACAGGATAAGGGAATTGTAGATCCTTTTTAAAAGATTGTGTCCTAGTCTCAGGATTTCTGATTCTCAGTTGTGAGTTATAGATAACTCAAATTGTGTTTTTGGAAGTTTTTCATTCTGTATGTGTTCATGATAGCTAAAAGGGAGACTTTATAGGTAGTTGAGTAAGCCTTGGTTGTACTGCTGATAAGTTAGCACTTTTCCTTCCTCTTCAGGGAGAAACAAAAGCATGGGTTGTCTCCTATCAGTGATGATTGTTAGAAAGTGGACAGCATCATTGCCTGCAGCTTGGTGTTTGATCGGGAGCATTTACTCACTTGTATCCGAATCAGCAGTGCTGGTCTCGTCCCACTATTGAGTACCCAATCTGGGGGCCGCTCCCTGCCACTCACTCTGCCTCGCTTGTGAAGAGAGTGGTCATACTTTTCAGAGTTACATATTTGTTTTGAAAATCAGTTAAATGACTTGAGAAGGAAAAGGTTCTGAATTAGTTATTTAGAAGTACGTTGAAGATCTCGATGTGTTGAAGGATAAATTTAACAAATTTTAACTTTTAAGATAATGTATTTATACATAGACTGTTTATAGACCTATTATAAAATTTACATACTAATTATTCAACAAAATAAATTACCATGAATAAAAACCCAGTTCATTCTTAACACTGTTTGATGTATCTAGTGTAGTTTGTTGGGTGTTTGTTCTAAGACTCCCTCTAGTGTCTAGGTTTGGAAGCACTATTCAGATAACATTTTCTTTCTGTATTTACTAGTGGGTGGAACAGATTTTAAAATATGAGGGGATCATATTTTCTCAAGTTCTTGCATTTCCCTATGTTTAAGTCACTTAGACATGGTATAACTGACTTATATGTTGATCATGAATAAATATGCAAGGGCTTAAATCTACTCTGTAACCTCTTGCAAAATACCACTTTTCACAGTGTAGATATCACATCGTGGATTAGCTTAAAAAAATTGTTTTGACTTAAAATCATTTTTAACCATAGCTCATTTAGAATTTATATAAAGTCAAGTATTTATAAGGTAAGCTTTATATTTGTATTTTTATATACATATTGAACAGAAACTAAAGTAATAAGAGAACCCCCTTTCCCTATTAGTGAACTATAGCACCATTTAAATGATTTAGCCCTTTCTTTAAAAAATTGGAGGTCCTAACATTTTTCAAAATAGTACTGCCCTTTGTCACTTTAAGCCACTTTCTTCATGATAATGAATAGGTTGAAACTAGTATCTTAATATCTGAAAACTGAAAACAGGGTGAGTCCAGACATTGTTTATTTCCTGGTGAAGTATTCAAACTGTAAGTCTAGAGCCAGACCTCAGACACTGTGAGGTCACTGTGATTCACGGAATGGAAAATAGTCTGTTTACTTGCAGAGCTTATCTCCAAAGTCCAGAAACTCAGAGACGTGAATGTGTATATACAGGTGTGCACAGACACACACATACACCCATGCATGTGTTTGGACCTGCAGAATAAGGTTTGCTAATGGTGGAGCAATTAGAAGCAAATTAAGTTCTGTGGGGAAAAAAAAAAGGTATTTGTTAAGCTTCTATGAGATTCTGTGTCATTGATTACCATTTCCTGTTAGTCCTGTTTGTATGTCAGAATTCTCCTGACATATTTAAAGATCTTAAAAGTGATATATTAACCTGGCCGAAGAAAACATTGTCCTTATTCTTCCTCAATGTCTGTGGAAATCTGTTATCTGTGAACCTTAAGTCACCATCTATAAACATTCATTTTATATTTTTGTGTATTTCAGGGTGTTGATGATGCTTTCTATACGTTAGTTCGAGAAATTCGAAAACATAAAGAAAAGATGAGCAAAGACGGCAAAAAGAAGAAAAAGAAGTCAAAGACAAAGTGTATAATTATGTAAATACAATTTGTACTTTTTTCTTAAGGCATACTTAAGTAAAAGTGGTAATTTTTGTACATTACACTAAATTATTAGCTTTTGTTTTAGCATTACCTAATTTTTCTCCTGTTTCATGCGAACTTTTAGCTTTTACCTTAAATGCTCATTTTAAAATGACAGTGGAAACTTTATTCCTCTAAGTGCCAGTATTCCCTGCATTTTGGTTTTTGAACTAGCAATGCCTGTGAAAAAGAATCTGAATACCTGAGATTTCTGTCTTGGGGTTTTTGGTGCATGCAAGTTGATTACTTCCTATTTTTCCTACCAATTGTGAATGCTGGTGTGATACAGATTTATGACGCTTTTGAATCATCCCTGTTTTCTTTTATCTAGTCACAAAAATGGATTACTTAGTAATTACAACTTCAGTTGAGACTTCATGATTAATTTTACCGAACTATTGAAGGATCACAAATTCATAGGTGTCCTTTGATTCAGCTTCTAGACATCATGACCTATATAGTTTGTCATCCTTCATGAATGTAAAGTTACACTGTCCAATAAGGTTTTCTCCCCTTTCCACTGCTATTAGTCATGGTCATTCTTCCGAAAATACTATATTTTTTCTATAAAAAGGGAAAAATAGAAAAAAAAAATAAGGTAATGGAAAATTTTAAAAGGCCATTGACTTTCCACATTAGATAAATTACTGTAAGATTTCCAGCTTTTACTCTTAAGGCAGATCGAGTATGCAATGGGGATTATAACAACCATTTTGAGACTATACTTACATGCTACTAAAATTTTATAATAGTTGAAACAATTTTAATGTGCATAAAAATTCTATAGGAATTAAGTAGCGTCTCCCTGTCTTAGATTGCTGTTTCTTAGCACAAAGTTAAGCCTCAGTTTTTGAAAACAGCTTCAGTTCTTGTAATGATGACGAAGATCATTGAAGCCAGTTGTAGTTTCCTGAAGTGGTGGAAGGCCAGGCTCTCAGGGTGGCTCTGAGCACCCTGAGAGTTTCTCAGCAGGGACCACATTGCCATGGTCACCAGCACGGTCACAAACAGGCTGGTCAGGATGGGCATCAGCAGAAAATTTGGATAGGTTGACAGAATGCGTTCTCACTATATAGTAGTCTTACTGACAAATCATGGCACTTTAAAAAAAATTTTTTTTAATTACTTTTAAATATGAACTCAAAAGCTTCCACTGGGGATGGGAGGGCACCAAAACTTCTCTTTGAAAGCAATGAATTGACAACATTTCAGACTCTGTAAGTTTGATGAGTTTTCTTAAACACTGGCTGCAGTAGCATTTCATGAATGCTTTTCAAGTTCCATCCACATTAAAGAACATCTAATGCTTTAAAAATAATAAGAACAATCCTTTTAATGCATTTAAAGTGTTACTTAACTTAAAATATTTAAAGTGAGATGGTGTTATGAGTTGAAAAATATCACTGGTCTAGGAGGAAGGTGACTTAGGTTCTAGGTATATCTTCTAAACCTCTGATTCTGAGCAAGTCATTTACCCTCTACTTCATATTAAAACAAATCATCTCAAAGGCTCTACCTAACTTTTACAACTGTGTAGTTTACATTCAGTTTACATAAAGATACACCTGTTAGCTCAGTACAATCTGCTGTACTTTTTTATCTGTATCATCATCTTCATTGCCGATCTTGGGCAAAATTGTGCAAGAGGTGAAGTTTATATTTGAATGTCCATTCTCCCGTTTGAGTACTCCTCTCCCATATTAATGTCGTCTTACTTGCTACCCTTTCATACACCTCATAATTCAATGCAATTCCCTTTTTAATATTTTAACTCCCATAACCTCATCATATATTGCTGCTATAGAATCTCCAGGAAGGCTGTCCGTTAAGGTATATCAAAATTGTCCTGTGTCTTACTTCCTCTGTGCAGTACCATAGTGAGATTGGACCTAATAGCTAATTTTCAGATCATTACTGTACTTTTTAATCTTGATTCTTTGAACATCATCTCTTCAATAAATAGTCCATTGATGACTAAGTAGGAATTTTCAAAGCTAGTATGAATTGACCACCTGCTGCAGTACAAAGAGAATGTAATAAAGGTAAAGCTAGTCTACACCTAGAACTAATCCTGCTAACAGTGATACATTCCATTGTTTTACTAACTAAAGCCATCTTACAAGAACAAAATTAAGTTTAATTCATAAGGCTTACTTCTTAGCAAAATTCATTTACACAGTAAATAATTTGTTCAATGCCTGTTGTGTGCCAACCACTGGACCAGGCACTGGAGATTTGACAGCCTGTAAAAAGGGACATGATCCTTGTCCTAAAGTAGTGTTTTCTGTCCTGTCTTAGTAACATATTTGCCACATGACCCAGAGACAACATAATACAGTATATAATTTAAGTTTTGCTCTCTAAGTGTTCTTCCAGCTCTACATAATTGTCTTTGCTGTGATTTTAGTGCAACTGTTTAATTGAGTAACTTTATATAAACCATATTACTTCATTGTCTTAAAGGAGTAAAAATTCTCTAGTGGGTAACAGTCTAGTTTTCTCTGTGTACAAGTAATTAAAGCAGACTTTAGAAGTCAAGTGCTACCATTTTATGTGGGTACGAATAAATAGGTGCCTGAGCTATTCACAGAAGAGGAGATCTCTGTAAAAACTGAGTGTGACTTGTGTAATGCTTTCTAAACTACAGGTTTACGGATCGTTGTCTAGATAGGGCGAAGACTAATGCAGTACCTCCTCCAGTTTCTACACTGTTCAAAGAAATGGGCATATTTCAAACTGCAATACATAATGGGATATTTAGGATTCTTTAATTTTTTTATGTAGCTGAGCAAATTTTTTTAAAGTAGCAGTAATTATCCTTTATTATGTGAATTTTGAATGGTTTAATAAAAGGTTTTTGTAGAGATTTTTAAAGGGGAGAGAATGCTAGAAATAAATGTTATCTAATTACTACAGCCTTAAAGATTAAAATCCTTGTTGAAGTTGAAAACAGTGCTAAGTTACATAGTATTAGGCATTAACATGTTTGTGGAAAGCATATAGCAGACATCTATAGCATAATTTGAATATTCTCAATTAGGGATTCTAGGCTCTATTAACTGAGTCACACTGCATAAGAACTTAGAACTTAACTTTTATAGGTTATCCATCTGCCACCATTGCACAATTTTGTCCACCCCCCCACACACACACACACACACTTTGTGAAGCATGTTAAGTTAGTTTGCACAAACTCATCTCACTTGTATTCTAGGGATTTTCTAACTATTTTCCCCAAACAGTACTATACACATTTAGGGATGTTTTAGAGGTACACAATAAAAATTATGTGAAATCATCTCCATTTAAAGTACTAATTTAGTAATTTCCTTTAAAAGCCCATGTTACTTTAAAAATGAGTTTATATTTAGTAACTTCCGTGTTAATTTTGGGTAGCATGAATTCTCTGTTCAGAAACTGAATAGCACTACAACTGGTAGTTGTAAAATCCTGTCCAAATTTTTAAAAATATACTTTAGTTCTGGAAGGATAGACAAAACAAGATTTAAGATTCATATTTCAGTATAATAGTCTGAAGTGCCTGTTTGGGATTGTGATAGGCATTTTAGATCAATTTAGGAAAAACAAGATTTACCTGCAAAATCTATCCATTTCAAAGGGTCCATACTCCCCCCACCCCCCCTCCGTAGAGCTAGATGGGGTACATAACATTTTACCAGAAAGTTTCCAACTCCACTGTCTTGTGTTTTCATGTTGAAAATACTTTTGCATTTTTCCTTTGAGTGCCAATTTCTTACTAGTACTATTTCTTAATGTAACATGTTTACCTGGAATGTATTTTAACTATTTTTGTATAGTGTAAACTGAAACATGCACATTTTGTACATTGTGCTTTTTTGTGGGACATATGCAGTGTGATCCAGTTGTTTTTCCATCATTTGGTTGCGCTGACCTGGGAATGTTGGTCATATCAAACATTAAATATAAAGATGACCACTCTTTTCATTAAAATTAACTTTTAAATGTTTATAGGAGTATGTGCTGTGAAGTGATATGAAATTTGTAATATTTTTGTCATGAACTGTACCACTCCTATCGTAATGGAATAAAAAATAGTTATGGTGACCATGATAGTGTGTATTTGTTTTCTTTTTTCATCTTTTTTCCCCCTTAAGGTGTTGGCGATTGAACATAGGGCCTTACACATATTAGGCAAGTGCTTCCCACTGAGCTACACCCTTGGCCCTGATACTGTAGATTTCTTGATGGAAGTTTAAGACATTTGCCCCACAACTGACATGAAATACTTTATAATCCACAGACTCTAAAGTAAGTATACCAGTGAATCTTAAAAAGTAGCTCTTTTAAGTTAGAAATATTCTTTAGTTTTTATATTTTATTAAGAATATTATATAAAGGTTTAAGTGTTTAAACTTAAAATCATGTTAGGATTCAGTCCACTGACACTTTAAACCACAGAACTGGATGTAAAACAATTTGCTATTACAGCAGCAAAATTAACGGAAGTAACTGAAATTATGCAATGCTAATCAATGATGGGCTGTCTTTAAGATCTGACAAAATCTTCATATTATTTCTAGAATTGCACTTAAATCATTACTAGGGTCTCTTCGGTAATAGACCTTGAATATGTGCTTCAGTGTGCCAAATTGGGTCAAAATAAAAAGTACTTCAAAAGTTAATAGTAGTAAGTATATAAGAAATTATTTTGCTCATCAAATGGTGTTCTCATCAGTAAAATAGAGAATTAAGTGTAGAACATTGAGTATTCATTTACAGTTGATAGGATTGCTATTTTAGTACTAAAAGTCAACACAGCTGTGGACAAAGCTCTTACTATATCAGTAAAGGTTAAAAATTATTTTAGTTCAGTAAGACAGCTCAGATTTTTCATGTGTGTATTGCCATTTTTAGGTTTATTTCACAATATTTGGTATATACAAACATTATAATGATCAGTTAGTTTTGCTGATATCTGAGTAATAGCGTTGTTTCATAGCTCTGTATTTCCTAAGGAAGTATAAGGCTTCTAGCTCTTTCATTACAAATTCGCCCCGTTTAATAAGTTCTTTGATCTTCTCTGGGTCTTTCACATCTTTGTTTTTAAGGAAAACATTCTTCAGACGCCTTTTAAAATAATCTGCTCCTTTTGGATAGTCCCGTCCAAGATACAGCAGCTTAAAAAAGAAAGATTATATATCTTGAAACAATCCATGTTTTGCAGCATTTTTAAAACTGGTAATATAATTACTTACATTTTTGTAAAGGTTTAATACTTCTCCTCTTAAAGAACTGGCCATTTTCACTTAACATGGAAATTAATCCACTTTTGTAGATAACATATCTAAAGAAAAACAAAAAAGAACTTTTTACAAGTATTCCATTGTTATCTTAAAGAAAAAACAGACTTCTGACACACTGGCAAAACGGTAACTAGTTTTTACACTTGATACTTACTGAGACCGT
The DNA here is from genome assembly GCA_004026965.1 of Petromus typicus. Classification (NCBI taxonomy): domain Eukaryota; kingdom Metazoa; phylum Chordata; class Mammalia; order Rodentia; family Petromuridae; genus Petromus; species Petromus typicus. The sequence goes on along the minus strand of PVIR01035742.1, from coordinate 8,690 downwards.
CTATGTGTTGGGCAGTGGGAGCCAGCTTCAGGTACCAGGTAAGGTAACCTGTTAGAGAACGGGCTTCTCGTGAGGGACGGCTAGCTCCCGAAGTGAGTCTGAACTCTGTGAGAAGTCCTCTGAAGGAGCTGATCCGCGAGAGGGCAGGGATGACCCATTCTAGGCGTGCTCCTTCCCCGCCAGTGGGAAGAGCCAGAACTGCATGTGAGTCCCGGCTGCACAGTGTTGTACAGTTTTTACTTAACCTTACTGAGCCTTCTTATATCTCTTACACCCTGCTCTCAAGACATGGCCAGATTTATTTAGAGACTGATCAAATCCACAAGATGAGATTTACCGAGGAGACTAGAGGAAAATACCCTAGACTAGAAACAGGGCTGATGGAAGCAGGGTGGCAGCCGGATTAATGAGATGAAAACCAGCAGAGGGTCTCTGAGATCCAGTGACACCAATCACACTTTTCTGTGTCCTCTGTTACAGCTGGTCAGGATAAGAGACAGTAAAGGCACCGCCACAGCATACCCTAGGAAGTAAATCCCACTTCCTGTTACAGCCGCGGGAACTATGTCATAAACCCCCACAGTGTGTTCTGCTGTGGACACGATTCCCATGGGTTCCGGTGTGATGCTTACTCTGATTGCCTGAGGAAAGGATGTTTGCCAAGATATTCACCACTGTAAAATTATTCCTCCAAGTTCTCTGAGTGGAGCATGAAGATTACTACTAGAGGGAATAGAAACCAAGATCTGGTACTATCTTCCCCCAACTATGGACCAGGAGTAAAAACGGACGCCACTGCCTGCAGCAGAAGAGCAGATGAGGTCCTATGTCACTGTCCCCCACACTGGGTCATGTTAAGTCCGCTTTAGTTCATTCCAGTCCCAGCTGGATGTTGCATAAGCTGGGGACCAGCCCACATTTGATGAAAACAAAAATCACTAGGAACCAAAATTAATAGATTAATACTGATAAAAATCGCTCCATTCAGTAGTGAATGATAAGCTAATTCACACAATGAGCATACGATGCAGGTGAACTTTTTTGCCAGAGTTCAACAATATTAACTTCCTTGAAATACTCTATTTTCCTACACATGGCTCTTTTCAGCTGTTTGAACTCTCATTTCTGAGCTTTCTTCCAAAGCTCCTTTCCCATCTACTTCTATGAGTTTAAAGATCTGTACACATTTAAGTTCCTGATTTATTCACATGTTCCATTCCAGAATTCATTCTGAAGTCTGACAGCGAGTCAGCACGTCAGGTGGCCCCTCTCGTCCTTATGCAGTAGAATTGGGCTGGTGGTCGAATGCTTCTTGTTCAGAGAAGGTCTGCCATCTTTTCTCCTCAGTCCAATCTGTTATTTTCATTTTTGTGTCCATATCACCGCTTTGCACTTCCCAGCAGTCCCCTTAACATCACCACTGCTTTTCCTCCTGCTTCCAAACGTCCGGGGCTCTGATCTGTACACTGTGGCACTGCACACACAGCAGCACGGCTGTGACAATGTCCAGCAGACACCTGAGCTACTTCCACAATCTGTTCACATTTTCAAATGTTTCTAACGCGAGGTCCGTTTGTATCTGAAAGTTCACAACTTGAATGTTCATCAACCGAGGACCCAACTAGCCATGGCTGAGACTGAGTTTCAGCTTGGGCCAGTGATGGCGAACCTCTCAGAGACAGATTCCCAAACTCACTCACTAGTGGCAAAGTGCCAACGCTGCAATTTAACCTGAGGTTTTAGTTGAGAAAAAACAGCTCAGACGTGAACATCTTCCAAAGAATAACACAGTAACGTGCTGTGCCATAGGTTCGCCATCATTGACTTAGGCTGTTCTGAGTGGGCCTTTTACTGATGAACCGATGAAGTCAGAATCGTGGGTTGTTCCTCGGCTTGGTCAGAGGCCCAGGGCAGGCTAGCAATCTGAGATCTGCCTAGGAAGCCTGAAAGGTAAAGGGTACGTGGGAGCCCCACACTCACCACGGAGGACACCTCAACTCAAGTACGCTTGAGAAAGCCCCAGCAGTACTCAGAACTAAAACGACTGCGCTCTCCTGGAAGAGTGAGGAGTACACTTACTTGAGGTATTTCTCTGATAGTTTTCACTGAGCCTGATTTTCACAGGTCCAATTCCAGGGCCCTGATCTAGTGCCCTTTGAGAAACCAGGTCTTTCCGTCATTCATCTGTTTACCAACATCTAAAGTTTTATTGCTGTCAGCATCTTCTCATTTTTCCATTTTATTTTTACATCCCTTTAGGAAGAGTTAGTGGGATTCTGCAAGGGTATAAAATTAGACGGTTGTTATGGTTATGTCACCATGTAAGTACAGTACTTCATTCAAAAAAAGTCTTGGGGCAGCGTCACCGCCAGTGTAGTCTATTTTTATAGAATGACTGCTTGAATAAGAAGCATTCGACCACTGGCCCATTTTACAGCAGATTTAAAAAACATGTGGTTTTTAAACAATGCAAAATTAAGCTTATGTAGAGATATCGTTGCTTAATGCCACTCAAACAGCATAGCTCTGAAAACTTCAAAGTAAATTCTGAAGCCTCTATAGGCATCTGACAGGTTTACCTTTAAATTGGTGGGGATTTTGTTGGTTGTGACAGATTTACTCTGTACCCCAGATTGGCCTGGACTCACAATCCTCCTGCCCCAGCTTACTGGGTGCACAGATTACAGGTATTGACCACACACGGCTAGTTGGTGCCCTTTACACAAATTATGAACAGTAGATTTGCCTAGCAAAAATACAGCTAGTGTGGCCACAGTAAACTTATCTCGTTCTCTAAGGTAGATTTACATGAATTAAAAGTTTATGGTGGTATATTTAACCCATAAGATATTTAGGTTTATTTTAGCCAAAGGGAGAAATAGGTCTACGTGGATTTGTTAAGGAAATAAGTCCCGCAGGAACCTGGGCTGCTGCTTAACAAACTGTGTGAAGTCGTCAAAATTATGGAAGCCAAGGTAAGATCAGAAGTCCCCCATTATTCCCAGGTCTTAGACGTGTGGGAGGTGAGGAGCTGCAATCACCACTGATTATTTTGCAGTGCCTCGTGGTGAAAGATTCGGACTTAACCAGCTCCGGTCCTGGTTAACAGAACTGTCATTTCCCTAGAAGCCACGGCACCCAAAATTAATTCATTTTCGGCATGAAGTTCCGCCGGCAGCAGAAGCTAAGGAAGCCTGGCCGTGAGCGGCAGTCCTCGTTCTTTGTCACAGAGTTCCCAGGGGCCCGGTCCACAGAGATGAAAGCACCATTTCCTCAAACTAGTTAAGTCTAGAAAGCTTCACACAGCGTTATCGCAACACACTTGCCAGCCCCAGAGTAATCAGAGAGGGTGGTGGCAAGAAAGATTCCTGTAAAGGCTGGCACACAGTGGTCCCAGCCTGGAAGGCAGATTGTACAAGTGAGGCGAGAGAAGGGGCCAGTACTCTCCACCCTGGTATCAACAGATAGGAGAAAAGAGGCCTTGGGGTCTAGGAAGCCCCTACAGGGGTCCTGGAGGACAGCGAAGCTCACGGGTATAACCCCTTAGAGCACCGTGACTGGCGTATCATAGTCAGCATTTCGGAATTTCATACATTCATGTAAGTCCTGCCCCTTGAAGGGGACAATGATAATGTAAGAGAGCCTGACGCAAGGCTTTCCCCTGGACCTTCACCAGGAAACTGAGAAATTTAAGGTAACTGGACTCCCTAATAGCCAGCCGTCCTGTAATGCTTCAGTAAGATTGACTCCAGTTTTGTACCATGAAGCAGTAGTTTCATTGGCAAATTAATTCAAAACAAAAGCATACTTCCGTATCAAGTAACTAAGCTGAATTCTAACCGTGAGACGTTTTTATGTCGCTTCCACGATTTGGAGGGAGGTGAGACCTCCACTATTACACAACCAAGATTTGTTAAATGGGGATGAAAACACTTTTACCCATAAAGACCAGCTCAGTCAGTCCTACGTATTTACGAATAAATCTTGTGAGTAAACGTCGGAAGAGATCCAGGATTCTACAATGAGGACTCAGACATGTTAAATACGGCCAGTAATTTGTATGTACTTCATGCTAAAACGGTTCAGACAGGTCTGAACGTCCTAAGAGAACTCAGTTGGGCTTTGGAGGAAGAACAGCCTTGCTTAATTTGTTCTAGCTTTCCTGTCGGTCGTAGGTGCCACTGTTTCTTCACGTGGGGAAGAGACTGAACTTCTGAAGGTTGTGCAATGAGTCTGTGACCTTGGACAGAGTTTAACGAGCTTGCTGGGCCTCGGCGGTCATCGTAAGAAATGCTCTGACCAGGAACCGCTCTGCTACATTTCCAGTGACTGCCGAGCGCTGCCTTCAGGGGAAAAAAAAGATCGTGGCTTTTCCACAGTTCAGTCCGTACGAAGAATGGTGAGCGGAGGAGAATCTGCTATGCGATCAAAGTAACCACCTCTCGTGGAGCCCATCTGTCTCCACCGAGATTCCAACCGAGCCCGCCCGGTGGCCTCGGCCGCCCGACCCGACCGCGTCCCCGACTCCCTCCAGGACTCGGCCCGGGCGACACACCACGGGGAGGTGAGCCTGCCAGCGTCGGGAGCCGTCCAGAACCCCTTCCAACACCCGGCCGGCTTCCCCCAGAGCATACTTCGCTGTCTCCAGACCCCAGGACCCGGCAGACCACACGCAAGCCCTTCCCGCACGCCGGAGCCCACCGGCCGCCGACCGCAGCCTCGGACCGTCTCCACTCAGCCGGCGGACCGGGGAGCGGGGCGGGGCGGAGCACCGGCCGGAAGAGCCCCACCGCGCCTGCGCGGGCCGGACTTTCCGGCGTGGGTGGGCGGAGCCTGTCGTCCTGACGACCGGGGAGCGTTTGTCAACTACAGGTCTCAGACTGCAGAGTGTGAGGGTCGCGCTTTGCCTCCTCGTCGAGAGCAGGGAAGATGAAAGAGACTGGTGAAGAGGCGTGAATCATATTTCTGCTTCTCTAGTGGTGAAGGGTGTCGTAAGACTCCATGTTGTCGAGGGCATCTGTTTAGGGAAAACCTCGCCGCCCGGACCGAGGGTTAGCCTCCTCCTGACTGTGGCTTCTGGTGCCGAACCCAAAATCCCAGCTCAGTTTCCGCACACCGGAGATGGCCAAAAAGGTAACCTGGTGTCCTAAACCCCCCAACCGTCAACCTGCTCTCAAGCCAATAACTTCTGACAATCCCACCAGGTTGCTGTCCTATTGCAACTTGGAGAAAGTGTTTTGTGCCTGCCTCCATGACAGTTCATTAGGAATAGATTGAGTTTTCCTGCTTTAAAAAATTATTTTGTGTGGTCTTTTGCAGGAACATGCATTGTAATTCAAAGTACTCAGCCTGTATTAATTAAGATAAAACTTCACATTTCGCTTTTCCGCCCTAAACTGTCCACGTCTTCGTGGAGAGAAGCCAACCTATAGCTTGAGATGATCTCTTTCCCCATTTTCTTACCGTGTGATTTCCATCAAGAAATCTTTATGACTAAAACCATAGGGGTTAAAAAATGTGATTACTGTTCCATTATTTAATGTATGAGTTTTGTAAAGGTACGGAATGCATTTGTGGTGTTTGGTGCTGGGCTGGAAGCCAAAGATACAAAAATGAACGTGACAGCCCTGCCATAGGCGATTAAACAAATTAACTGCAGTACACCATAGTCACTGTAACAATCGAAGGATCTAAAGTGAGATAATCAAAACTAGAAACGATTAAATGGGGGGAGGGAGGAAAGAATGGTGCTTTTCAGACAGACAGTATTCCTGGCAGACTGCAAGGAGCTGAAGCCAATTTAAAATTAGCAGCAAATTATTTGAATGAATACCTACTTGTTCTTTCTTTAAGTATCTTCCTCCTAGATCCTCGTAGAAGTGTTCTCTAACCGTGGCCTGGTGAAACTTTCCACGTATTGCTGCAGCTGTAGTTTCCAGGAACTCACCTTCAGATCTATTGTATTGATTTCCTGGTATGGGTCAGTCACAGAGTTCCTGCATTGTCACTGAGTTCTGGAACTTGGAAGTCTAAGTTCAAGGTGTCCACCGGACTGTATTTCCTCTGAATTACCTGGCGTTTTATCTCCTCTAGTTTCTATTAGTTCCTTGGGTTTTGGCAGCATAATCTCATTCTTTTTTTTTTTTTTTCTTATTTATTTATTTATTTTTTTTTAGGTTGCTTTTTTTAAAAAAAATTCAAATCTTTATTGGTAAATTATGTATACACATCATAGTCACTTTCAGCATTGAGAATTTGTACCAGTGTATGATATGACACGATTTAATTCTCATTTTTTCCCATTCTTCTTCCCACCCCGCCAGCCCCTGCGCCGTATATACATAGGCTTTTCCTCTTTTATTAGCATCACTGTAGCTTTCCACTGTTTACCTACCCTACACCCCATTTCCTTTCCTAATCTCATCCTGTACATGCCATTCTCCCTGGGTGCCTATGTCCCTGTTTCCTCTCTTTCTGAGTTCTACTGGTTTCTGGGCCCTCTTTTTTCCAGTATGGCCTCATCTTAATATAACTAAATCCGCAATGATCCTCTTTCTAAATCCGTCAGATTCTGAGGTACTAAGGGGTAGCACTTCCGCATATGAAATTTGAAGGAACACAGGGTAACACATGACGTCTGCTAAGTCATAACATGGGAAGGGAAGTAAGTGTGTAGACTTTTAGTCCAGGAATATGTATTTCTAAGAAAGCTGGCGAGATCGCTATGGCAACTACCTGGGTACATAATGGCTTTTCTTCTGTACAGAAAGAAGGAGGTATTCTCATCCTTAGCGTGCTCCATCTTAAAACACTGGCAAGAAATGACAATTTTCCCATATTTAAATTATGGTTTCTTGACAAGAGAGGCAATTACTATTTGCCTATTCTGTGCCATATAGTGCTTATTTCAAGATGGCAATGTGCTAACATTTAACAGGAACTAATAAAAGTAGATAGCATTTGTAAAACTCCTAGGAGCAGTCTCTATTATTTCCAGTGCCTATTATTTCCAGCACTCAGATAACCTTATGTATAAATCATTAAGAAATACTTGCTAAAAAGGTAGTAAAATATATGCACTTCTCAAGATGTCATTGTTAATATGTGTTAATGTTAACATTTACATTATGTAATGATTCATTTATGGCTTGAACTGATTATTTCCCATGATGGATCTTCATCATCTTATAGTATCATCTTATAGTGTATCATCTTATAGTCACATGACCCATAAATTTCCTTACCAGAAGTCTGATGTACATATGGGCCTAGTCAAAAAATTATGAGTAGTATTATTGAAAAATGCTTATAATTATAAATCCTTATTGAAATATTATGCCTGCCAAAGGATTTCTAGGGCTTTCTAGAACCGCTTTAAAATACATTGCTGAAAATATTATTGAATTTTTTGATGGCTTTGCCTGCTTTAAGGGACTGGTTCTCATTTTATAAAAATCATCAATCTTATTTTACAGAAATGTTACTTCTTTATAACCTGAGGTCATTTCCACACTTCAAAGTCTGATGTCTATGCCAATAAGTAGGAATTTACTGTTCTTTGAGGAATGTTTCCTTTGGTTTAATTTTGTCTTTGAGACAGAGTCTTGCTATGTAGTTCCAGCTGGTTTTGAACTTACTATGCAGTCCAGGCAGATATCCTCCTGCCTCAGCCTCATACATGGTGGGATTACAGGTGTGCCTCCACCGTGCCCAGTTCTTTGGGAACCTTTTAAACTAGTTGTTTGGGTTTTTTTGGGGGGTTGGCTGATTGGTATTATTTAGTGGCATAGCATTTCATTAAATATAGATCTTTGATTATCATAAGACATAGTGTGGAATTTTCCTTTAAAGATGCTTTAATGGGTGAATCTTTCTTTACCTTAGCTTTTTCTATATGTGCTTATAATTCTTTTTTTAAACAGCTTTTTAAATTTAAGACTATTTTGGATTTACAGAAAAGTTCTAAAAATGGTACAGAGAGTTCTTTTATGCCTCTTACCTTGTTTCTCCTAACTTTAACATTTATATGATTGTGTTACTTTTGTTAAAAGTGTCTAAATTATTTTTATAATGTATCAATTCCTTTTCCCCCCAACTTATAGGGTCCCAAAGCAAAAAAGGTACGTAGAAATTATTTTTCTCAAAATAGTTGTATGAACACATGGTAGGAACAGAATTCGCACGGAATTTTAAAATAATTTTCTAATTAGTTTGATTTTAGTATATAGAGTTTGTTAAATCTACTTTTTAGATGTCGATTCTACTTAAATCATGGGCTTGTCCTTTACAACTACAGAAATATTTCAATTTTGACATATTTCAGGTTACACAAAAACACTTCAAGTTTTACCCATATCTATAGACGAGGCCTTTTTGTTATTTCTACTATGGGAAACCATGGATTAAGAAACTCCTTTTCTATATTCCAGATAAACTAAAATATTTACCAAGAAAGGCTTCTCTGACTTAAAAGAGTGAGCCCTGAGTTAATATGACGTTAGAAGGGGCGCACACACCTGTTTTCTGTGCTGTGTGTCTGAGTTCTATAAAGGATGTACTTGGTCTGTGTGTCTGGGATGCCTTTTCCTTCACTTTATAGGTTTATATTTTAAGTTAGAGTTTATAACCTGTTGACCAGGGGGCCAGACTGAACAACCTATTTTGTTTGATCTGAAAAGGTTTTTTTTTTT
>PVIR01035741.1:0-16248 GCA_004026965.1 Petromus typicus | reverse complement strand
TGGTGATTTAAAAACAGATGGATCTTCGATAGTGGTCAGAGGATTATGATTCAGAATTCTGAAAAATGTAATGGAATTAAAATTATCTGTATTTTCAATGTACATCAAATTACCTGACAACTTTACCTTCTTTTTTTGGTATGAAACTAACTTACAGGCTGAAATATCATTTTCTTTAATTCCCTATGAATAAAATTTATAATTCTTAAAGCACTCTTCCTTCGGAGATGATGTAGGTCCCTAAATTGTAAAGTGGAAAAGAGAAAGAGAGGAAAAATGTCGCAAAAGTGGCTAGAAAAGTAAAACAAGAAGACTAATAGACACGAGGTCTTTGCTGTCCAGAAATGTCTGGCCAGGCCAGGAACTCTAGGAATATCAAATTTAGGAAGCACTGGGAGCCCTCTATTCCAAAGCGCCAACTGGGGTTAGAAACCAGCTTGACATACAATCCACAGAAAGCCTAACTGTTCTTATCACTCAGTTCCTAGGACAAGGGAACAAAACCAGAAAAAAAGAAAAAATTACATATGAAGCTCACAGGTGGCCCTGACACTTATTAATGGCATAGACCCAGGTGAATTAATCAAGGCTCCTGAGTTCCACTTTCTCATCTTTTAAGTGCAAGGAATAATAGCAATACTGCAAGAGTTGTTACCCCGTACACACATATACCTAATGTAGTACCTCGAGCATAGCAAACACCCAATAAATGTAGCATTAAAGAAAGATAATGAGGGTGCCAAGGATTTAACTGAGTGGTTCCAGTACCTGCCTTATAAGCACAAGGTCCCGAGTTCGATCCTGGTAATCACAGATCACAACGCCAGGCATGGTGACTCACGCCCACCAGCAATCAGTACCACACACCACAATGCTGGATGAATCAGACTTGTAATCTCAGCACTCAGGAGGCAGAGGCAGGAGGATTTCTGGAAGTTCAAGGCTTGCCTGGGCTACAGAGTGAGCTCAGGGCCAGCCTAACTTGCAAATGCCAGACCCCGACTAAAAAAGAAAAGAGAAACTAAAAAGAAATGTAATGGGGGAGGAAGAGCTACTAAATTTCCAAGAGCACAGAAGATGCCTTCTTGGGGGAAGAGTAAAATGCAGCTGGGAAAATGGAGGTATGATAGCCGCTGGATGTGACACCTCAAACTTTTGAAGCTTTACAAATAAACAGTCAACTACCTCAGTGCAAAGGACAAACCTGACTTGGTATTTTCATCCTCATGTGCCTGGCACAGAAGCTGAAAAAAAGCCACCAGGGTCCCAGCACAGACCATGAAGTGACAACCACGTCCCTGAGCTCAGCATACATCGAACCAGCAGCATCCTCAGGAAACAGGCGAGTGGACTGCAGGGAGCAAGAGGTGGCCTCGGGGGCCACAGCCCAGTGGGCCTTTTAATGTGGCCACACTGACCATGTGCACATTCCAGCAGGGGATAAATACTTCAGCAGGGACAGACCTGGATTTCCCTCGGACTCTCTCTTGTGTGTATGATGTTGGCCCAACACTGGCTTCTAGATCACTCAGGATGTCAGTGTCCTCTCTCTCGATACAGTGCAGCCTTTCTAAAGTTCTTTCAGCATCTAAAAGTACGGAGCTTCACGTGGGAGGCTCAGGCAGCCTGGGCTACACAGTGAGCTCAGGCCAGCCTGGACTATAGAGAGAGATCTTGTCTAAGAAATCAAAAGTAAATAAGACAATCAGCTTGTATTATTTGAACTAATGGCATGACTAACACAATTTTTAAAAAGCAGCTATCAGTCTGGGCCTGTGTAGGTGAATGAAAGAGAAATGCTTTAAAGTTGGGGAGAAAACTACACTGAACATTTAGGGATATCAACCACTGCCACTGTTTCATCATATATTACATTCCTGATTTCTTTTTTTTTTTCCTTTAAAGTAACAAAGTTTTCTATTTATTAAAAGTGGGGAGAAAAACATGCTCTGCAAAGTGCATCTGGGGCAATCAAAAGCAAGAAATGCTGCACACTACAGGGTGAAAGAAAGAGCATGGTGGTGTCACTCATCTGGAAGACATCTGATTATTATTATTTTTTTTTTTTTTTAGGTTTTTTGAGACAGGGTCTCGCTTTTGTGGTTCAGGCTGGCCCTGAGCTCAGCCTCCAACTCACATAACAATCCTCCTGCCTCTGCCTCCCGAGTGCTGGGATGACAGGCGTGAGCCACCACGCCCGGCACTGTGGTATGTGGTACTGATTGCTGCTGGGTGTGGGTCTCTACACCCAGTATTGTTATATGGTTACCGGGGAATCGAACTCGGGCCCTTGTGCTTGCAAGACAGGCGCTGGAACCACTGAGCTAACTCCCCGGCCCTAGAAGACATCTGATTATTACTACCATTCAAAGGTCGCCAGGCACCTTACTAATGAGCACTTAGCGAGTCTTTGAGGTCAATTTCCAATTCAAATCAGAACAACCTCAACACACTGGTAACTTGTGTCAATTCTCTCAATAACACAGAGGCTTTGTTCAAGAGATTGATTAGGTTGCGACTTTCGTACCAGATGGAAAAGGCTATTACTGGCAGATATCGTGGGACACCATGGGATTAAAAGCCAGAGACCATCAATCATGTCCTAGCCTTTCGGGTTCCAGGAAGCCTGATAACACCAGTCGCTGCCCTCCCAACAAGTGTGATCCACTCTGTCCTTTTCCAAATTCCTCACAGACACGAACTCCTCCCCTCACCTTTCAAGCTTTTGTTCGTGCCTTGCTCACTGCTGAGTGCCCTCTTCCCAGACTCAGCCCACTTGAGTGCTCTCACACAAGTGAATAAACCATCCTTACTTGTGCAAGACCTGCCATGAATGGTCTCTCCGCCTTCCACAGCCCATTACATTTTTGGTGCCATAAACTCAGAAGGGCAACTCTCCCTGAAGGGCTTTCAAGCCCTCTCCTGAGCCTTTCATCCTAATGAAAGAGACCATCAGCTTCTTACACTGAGGCTCAGACTGCATTCCAGAGTCTCTGCTGGCCACTTCAGAAACATCGGCCTTTTCACTCACCTATGGTCCATAATGCCCCTGAGTCTCCGCTCCAGACACCCACCGTCAACTTTGTTGCCCTTCTGTCAACTTTTCAACATTACCTGTCATGCTCTGCATGGACAGTCTCCCTCTCTCTTTTTCCTCCCCACTAGCCTGCATGTCACCAGCAGAGTCACAATCCAACAACATAGGGGCCTATTACTTCCCTGGTCTACTATTGTTACTTCTCTCAATATCTTTCTGGCAGTCACATAGAAAACAGCTGACTCCCTTCTCACATTACAGACTTCAGTAACATCACAAAATCATAGAAGGGTAAAGCCTCTAAGAGCTGAAAAGATGCTGGGAAGAGATTTAGCTCAGTGGTTCAGGCCCCTGCCTAACAAATGCAAGGTACTGAGTTTGATACCCCGTAACTATAAGCAACAGTGCTGGACATGGTGACTAAATACTGTAAACCCAATACTCATAATGACATACCACAATGCAGGACCTGGTGGCTCAGGTCTGTAATTCCACCACTTGGGAGACAGAAGCAGGAGGATTGCTGTGAGTTTGAGGCCTGGCCTGGGCTACCAAGTGAGTTCAGGGCAAGCCTGAACTACAAAGGGAGACCCTGTCTCAAAAAAACTGTAAGAGAAACAAACAGACAAACAAAAAAATAACCTGTACATCTCCCTAGAAGAATGTTACTTTTTCTTTTAGAACTCGGGACCTTGTGTTTGCCAGGCAGGAGCCTGAGCCACTGAGCTATGTCCTCGGCCCTGGAATGTTATGTTGATTCAAACCATCAGGCATTGTATGAGGCACATGTAAGTGACCAATAAAAAGGCCTCAAACATTAGACAGCACTGATCTCTTTGTCCAATATTTAGGGTTGGCCTCATTACTTCTTCCACTGACTGGACTTCTTATCCATATCATTTTCCTCCTCTTGGGCCATGCCTTCTTAGACTCCTCTCACAATTTTTATAGGACCACATTCAGGAGATTACCACCATGCAAATGCTGACCCTGAGCTCTCCTCAATATGCCCCTGTTCCTCCCAATAGCTCTCCAAATTAGTCTGTCCTCGCCACCCAATTTCTTATGCATGAAGAAGCCATGAGAAGCAACGTTCACTTCCCCCAGCCTCCCCTTTTCCTTTACAACAACAAAAAGACAAGAATGTCACAGCCTCTGCCTAAGACTATTATCAGCAGGTACAAGGGAAGACCAGAGAAAACACAGTAAGTCATATCCCAGCCTCATGTCCCACATGCCACGGTTCCAGGAAGCCTGAGAAAGCCTGCAACCACTGGCATCCCAAGAAGTAGGAGCTCACTTTCTCCACTTCCAAGTTCATCACCAACTCCTCTCCATGTCTTTAATACTTCTGTTCGTGCCTTGCTCACCGCTTGAGGCTGGACAGTGCTCCTGAAGGGGAATTTACACCTTGAACTTAAAATCCCATTCAGACCATTAAACATCAGAATTTTCAAACTGAAAGAGAATAAAGCCCACAATTCTTATCAAAGCCAGCAGGAACAAAAGCATACAAGGCTGGAACAATGTCTTCTATCTTTTTCTGCTGAGACAGGGTCTCACTTTGCAGTTCAGGCTGGTCTTGATCTCAGCCTCAAACTCAGCAGTCTTCCTGCCTGGTGCCTCCTGAGTGCTGGGATTACAGGCATGAACCACCATGCCCAGCACTGTGATATGTGGTACCAATGGCTGGTGGGCATGAGATGCCCCTCCTGCCATTGTTGTATGTGGTTACTGGGGATCAAACGTGGGACCTTGCACTTTCAAGGCAGGCACCGGAACCACTGAGATAAATCTCTGGCCCAAAGTCTTTTTTATATATCCTTTTCACACTATCACTCAACACAAGCATGACCTATTGCTCACGGGTAATTCATAACTTCAGAAGTCCATATTTTTCAAAAAATAACATTCTGAGTGGTCAGAGAATGAAGTACCTGGTGGCAGGTTCTCAGGAATTCTTTCTACTTTCCCATTTGAAAAACACTGGCACTGAGAAAGCCCCTGTACCTTTTGCTCCCTGAACAAACTTTACATTAAACTCAGTTCTCTGAAGCTCTCTATTATATGTTAAATAGTGAGAAGTCTGCATGTGAGAAGGAACCAGAGCTAAACCAGCAAGTGGAATTTCAAGGACTATTCACATGTGACAGCAGCATCCCTGAACTCCCAGCAGTGCGAATGTGAGTGTTTCTCGTAGGATACCTCATGTTGCCCACGCCAAAGGTCAACACCTGGGAAGGCAGGGTATGTTACCAAGAAGTTACAGAAGTCAAGCCAGACATGGTATCACACGCCTCATTTCAGAACTCAGGACACTGAGGCAGGAGAAATGTGAGTTTGAGGCCAGAATAGACTATACATTGAGTACATGGCCAGCTTGGACTACACAGCAATACCCTTTCACTAAAAAAAAGTTTCATCTAAGTCTCTTGGCCTCTTTCTACCTTAGTTTCCTCATTTGAAAATAATGAGTCTTAAGACATAGTTTTCAGAATTCACACAAGACAGACTCAGCTAACCAATAACTGCATGAAGTTAATCTGCGGATTTTTTTACCCAGTTTTTGTTTTGTATGTGCTTGTCATTTATTTCACTTACACTTGTTGTAAAAATTGAAATTCATGCAATGCTTGAAATGTTCCAAAGCTCACTTCTGTGAGTAAATTGCAACGAAGATTTCTACAGAAAAAATGACAAAAGGCAAAGAAGAAAATCACTTTTTCTGAACACTTATCACTTGGCAGTGATCCTAATTTATATGTGACCAAACATAACTTTCAATACTTTGTCCACATACTAAAGAAATCTCAGTGGAAGAAACTGGCTTATAATTTAGACTCTTAGGGCTGTGGGCATAGCTTAGTGGTAGAGCACTTGCCTAGCATGCACCATGCTGTGGGTTCAATCGCCAGTGGAGTATAATTTATATGTTCATATTATACCACTGGTGCATTACATAAAAGGAGTGAATTGCTAATCAACATGTGTGGGTGACCTTTATTTCTCTAGAATAGGCTATCACAATTTCAGCACCATGGACATTCAGAGCTACACAATTCTCTGTTGCGGGTGTCTGACTGAACAGTGCTGGATGGTTAGCAGCATCCCCGGTCTCTGCCCACTAGATGCCAATGGCAGTATTCACAGTTGCCCAGTGTCCCTGGTGCAAAATCACAGCAACTGACAATCATTCAATGGAATGATCTGCTCTGACCTGTGCAATAATCCTCACACTAATCTTTGATAGGGATTGAAAAGATTTCGAAATGAGTACCCAAGAGGTTGATAAAACTACAAATATAATGAAGTTATATTTGTAACTTACAAGTATTTCAAAAATGGCAGGGCTTCAAATGTGCCTCTTTCAATAGACTGTATTTTACTGCAGGATAAATCGCTAGGAAAAGGAAAAGGAACACATTGTCTTCAATAGCTAATAGATGTCTAATCAGAATGAAGAAATGCTAAGCTTGAAAACTGTTAATACAGGAAATACATTTTATGCCTAAATCTTTGTACTTGTATTTGAACATTCTCGACTCTCATGTCTATACTGCCTCTAACACCTACCTTCATGATCTTCATAAATAAAATATACAACTATAGATCTTTCATTGTTTGCTGTGTGTTGATTCTGTTTAGCTAAGTAGTCCAGGCTCACCTTGAAATTGAATGTAGCCCAGGCCGGCCTCAAACTCATCATGCTCTCATCTCAGCCTCCCAAGTGCTAAGATCACAGGTGTGCACCACTCAATTTCTTTTTAATAGTAGCTGGGGATATAGCTCAGTGGTTCCGGCGCCTATCTTGCAAGCGCAAGGACCCGGGTTCAATCCCCAGTAACCACGTAACAATACTGGGTGTGGAGACTCACCCCAGCGGCAACCAATACCACATACCAGTGCCGGGCGTTGTGGCTCACGCCTGTAATCCCAGCACTCGGGAGGCAGAGGCAGGAGGATTGCTGTGATGTGAGTTTGAGGCTGAGCTCAGGGCCAGCCTGAACCACAAAGCGAGACCCTGTCTCAAAAAACCTTAAAAAAAAAAAAATCTTTTTAATAGTTATTTCAACATCTACTCATTCCAAGCACAACTGTTTAAAAGCATGAACTCGTTCCTTTACACTGTATGCCACATGTGAGAATGACACAAATACTTCAGAGAGCTCAAAGTATTAATGAACTAAATGAATAGCTGGGAATAAATAGAAGCAAAATAATAATCTTAGAATCCATATAGCTCAGTACCACACGGCTTGCTCCTTTCAACTCTGAAACACTTTGTCACCCAGTCAGTTTGGGCGGGGTAAGGGTTCAGCTCACATACTTGTGTCCCAAGAGTTCCCACAAGGCAAGAATTCTGCATTATTTACCTGTGTGCCTCCAGTACTAGACACTGGAATATTCATTTTTTTCTTTTGAGACAAGGTCTCGCTCTGTAGTTGTCTACAGATGTTGTGTGATTGTCTCATAACAATCCTCATCTCTCTGCCTCACGAGTGCAGGGATGACAGGTGTGAGCCATCATGCCTTACACTGTGGTATGTGGTACTGAATGCTGATGGGCATGAGACTCCACACCCAGTATCGTTGCATGTAGTCAGCCGGGGATTAAATCCTGGCCCTTGTGCTTGCAAGACAGGTGCCGGAATCACTGAGCTAAATCCCCAGCCCCTGGACTATTCTTTTTGAGATATCTTTAGCAGCTTGACATTTTTAAATGAATGAGAATATACATGCGATGCTGTGAAATAATCAGGCTATAGAGCACTTCACAGTACACAAAGGAAACGTGTACTCTACTGAGCATCTCATTTGTTTTTCTCCAAATCTTGCTTGTAAGGTTTGAGAGCCCAGGGGACAAAGGTGCACAAGAGGACCAATAACAAAGTGGCCAGATGTAGTAGCATTTGGGAAGCTGAGACAAGAGAATCTATGTGAGTTGGGCTCCATAGCAAGTTAAGGGCCAGGCTGAACTACAAAGCAAGGCCCTGTTTCAAAAATTCTAATAAAAGGTCATTCCTGTAGGGCAATGATGGGGAATCTTGTAGAGACTAGTGACCAAACTACAACTCAAACCTCATTTATTTATTGCAAAGTGCCAACACTGCAACTAAACCTGAATATTGAGGTTTTAATTTTTTTTTAAAGTAGCTCATACATGAACATCTTTTCTCTTAAAACAACAGGCCAGTGTCATAAGGTGACTACCACTGCCTCAGGGCTAGAAGGTATCCTAATTCAGAAGACTATTTTTAGGCTCACGTGAGTGACATAGGTTCTTCATACTCATTTTCTTTAACCCTTCTACATTTGAAAGAAGGCTCTATTTGCTGAAATACAACTAATTAGCTCAATTAGGATTAATGCAATTCACATTTCTGGGCCCCCTGGCAGAAAATAAAAATCAAGCTTTCACACCAACCAGCACAGGATCACCTTTTCTCTAGACAGATAAAAAGACTATGTAAGTATTTCTTCTTTGGCTACAGGGGTGCAGAGATTTCTGTTGTGCTGTTAGTGAAGAAAGGAGCATTTCTGTGCAGAGCACAAGCATTTCTAGCTGTACCGTTTAACTCTCCTTTTAAATACCTGACCTTAACATGGGTGTAACAATTCCTGCACTGAAACACTGGCAATCTATTCTTCTGGTAGCTTAGCTATCAGCTACTATTATTACCACTGACCTGCTTAGTTAATTATTTACTACGTAAGTGGTCACCTCATTCACATTAAATGGTCACACACTCTGCGTGGCTGGCATCACATGAACACAGGCGGCCTGTGCAGTATTTTCTTCTCCTCCAGGCACCAGTCGAAAGTTAATTTAAATCTTTTGTTCTAATTCAGCTTCTTCAACCCTGTTTTGTAAATGCTGGGTAGGAAATTATTTGTAAGCTTTATAGGTCACACACAATCTCTGTTATATGTTTTGGATGGATTTTTTTTTTTTTTTACAGAATTTAAGTAACACAAAACCATAATTAAATTAGAAGCTGAAGAAAAACAAGACTCTGGGTCAGTTTGATCCATGGGCCACAGGGTAAATATAAATACAAGTAGAATGACATGTGAATATTATAAAGGTTCACATTAGCATCAGTAAATCCTCAGGCCTTATACCACTTTTCACTGTAAGGGGAGCTTTTGCCCATTTGTATACTGTCAACATAATTCAAAGGCCTAAAAATGCATGTGGGACATTTAATGGTGATATTGACTGAGACCTACACAGCCCTACATAAATGCAGAATTTTATTGCTGGAAGAGATTTTTGGAGAATATCTAATTTGAATTCCCCACTCAATTTATAGATGACATACAACTCTAAAAAGAAATATGATTAACTTACAAATTCTGCAGGGGCAGCAGGCCTTCAAAGGAATCCTTATGTAGTTCAGTGATGTTATTCTCACTAAGATTTCTGGAAGATGAAAAGGTTACTGAGAATCAAACCTCATCAGAAATATGAAGAGCAGCCAGTGGCAGAAAGGCTCAAGGAAATGAGCACGGTCTGATTCTGTTGCCTGGAGTGTGGTGACACGGTGCTTTTCAGGCCAATTAAAGTTTCATCTGTAGAACAGTCTTCACACTGGAAAAAAAAAATCTTTTTTTCATAGGTTATCTCCTCTACACAAATAGTTGCCCATGTTCACAAAGAAGCATGTAAGGGAATGTTCATTGTGTGATACAGCTAACAAGGAAATTAGAGATATCCCACACTAACCAAGAAATGGGCAACTAAAATGTAGAGACATTTCTCAGAAGAGAAGTACAAATGGCAACAAAGTACATGAAAAAAGTTCAACAAGTGTGACCAGTAGAGAAATGTAAATGAAGCCCACACTGACATTTCACCTTATTCCAGAAAGAAAGGTTATAATCAGTAAATCAAACAACAATGAATGCTAGCAATGCTTCAGAGAAAAGGAAACTCTTCGATACTTTTGGAAGAAATGTATACTAGTAAAACCGTTATAGTAATCAGTATGGCAATTCCTCAAAAAACAAAGACTAGAGATTCCACTTCACCAACATTTCCCCTTCTAGGTAACTTCCCAAAATTGTGAAGGCATTACAATCTCACGATACATACGTATTCATGTGTATAGCAGCACAATTCATAGCAGCTAAATCTTGGAGGGGACTCTGTCTATCAACAGATGACTGGATAAGGAAAACGTGTTCCTACACAAGCTATTACTCCTGTGCCTTAAAAAAAAAAAAAATGAATCTGAGTTATTTGTAGAAAAATAGATGCATCTTGAGATCCTTTTATTAAGTTGAAAAAATCAGTCATACAAGCTTAAATATCTCACGCTCAGAAATATGCTCAGAAATAAAGAGTGAAAGTAAACAAAAATAATAGAAAGCAAGGAGACTGATCATTCTCAAATGAGGAGGTGATCAGGAGATGGGGGGAGGAAGGGAAGGGAAAGGGGTTTAAAAGAGGAATGAAGATGTACAGAATCATGTCCAAGTACCAGCTCCCCACGAGAAATGAGATCACTGTGTCCTGTAATGTACTAATACAAAATAAAAACTGGAAAAAACATCTGGGATGCGCTCTAAACACTCATCAATAGGGGAATTTTTAAATACACAGTAACACACAAACACCATGGAATATCATATAGCAGTTTAAGTAAAGATGGTAACCTTCCTAAAAACAAAAAAGATGGTAACCTTCTATGTATGGGGAAGGAAAGGATTCTGATGTACTAAAAGTGAAAGAAACAAGATGCAGGATATTACAATTTACATAAAAACAAAAAAAAATTGATGATAGCCACCTGCTATTTTGCTATACAGGTATAAAGGCCAATACATGGGAGAAATTTACATCAAACTCAGACTAGTGTTTACACTACTGATGGAATATTAAAGCCTACAGAGGTCTTTACTATACCTGTTATTTTTTTTTATTTTTATATATTTTTTTGAGACAGGGTCTCATTTTGTAGTTCAGGCTGGCCCTGAACTGCCCCGGCCCACGGGGTTAACAACGTGGGTACCTAGGTGGGAGAGTGGGAGAAAATAGGACAGGAGGGACAAGAGAAATGGAGACAAGACAGGAGTCTGATCAAGTCTCATTTATTGAAGCCCAGCAGGGCGTTTATATAGTATCCAGTAACAGGAAGGAGTCGAGGTATATGAGGTAGCCCGGGATAGAATGATTCTGAGGGCAGAAGGGGAAGGGCGGGTTTTCATCCTGCTCGTAAGGAAGGCATGGCACTCAGAATGCGGAAGTCTCCAGGTGGACGTGACTCAAACGTCCTCGCTCATGGCTCCCCACAGGTCCCTTTTTCTATTATAAAGATGGGGCAAATATTTCTCTGTCCTTACCCGTCATTGGAAATCCTAGAGCAAAATATTCAGCTAGGATTCCTGTCTTAGGTTGGTACAGAAACTGTTTTTGCCCACAACTGGCCAGGCCTGTCTTAGGTCGAGGATCGTAGGCAAAACCCTGTTGACCCGTCATGGGATTACCTAGCAGCTTAAGGCTAGGCTCCTGTCTTAGGTTCGGGGTGGCCACGTCCTTCTTACCCGTCTTTGGCTCACTGGCCTTGACCTCTACTGAGGTGTTCGCAAGACTCTGTGTCAGCCATGGCGAGACGATGATAATGAACCTGTATAGGCTTGGCTTGAATAGCCTTTATTTGTGACCTTATAAACACCATGAGTCTATTGAAAACAAAGGGCCTGACGGCAGCCAACAGGAGTATGCTTATAAGGGGTCCTAACAAGGGGAACAGATAAGGAAGCAAGCCATTTAATCCCGATCACAAGGGGTTATCAGCTAGTTCTTTTCTTCTCTTCTGTAGATCTTCTTGTAAGGTTTTTATTTTGTCTCAAACAATCCCAGACTTACTGGTGTAAAACCAACACTTTTCCTGTAAACTAAACACAAGCCGCCTTGTTTGGCAGTTAGTAAGTCAAGGCCTCTCCTATTTTGGAGAACTACTTCAGCTAGGGAATCTACTTGGTCTTGGAGGTCTTGAATGGTTCCAGACAATGCCTGAACATCATCGATAAGTTGTTTGGACAGCTTATGATATTGTGTAAGGGAGACACCTAGGCCAGCAGTCCCGGAGGCCACTGCCGTAGATATCCCCAAGCCAACCAGGAGAGGGATAAATCGTACCACGCGTTTATGGCGGGGGATGATGGTATCAAAAGTCGGTATGGGTATGGGCTGGTTTTCTGGGACAATGTCTATATCTGGCAGCAAGGAAGCAATAAGGCAAAGTCTTGTCCAATTTTGAGGAAGAAAAGTGTGGGCCATATTGTTTCCGCATACAAAGACGGTATCTTTGGGTGCACAGGTCTGTGTGCTATTAATAACCTGAGTACAGTTAACTGTAAAAAACCCAACATCGGGCCAGGGAGTTAGCTCAGTGGTTCCGGCACCTGTCTTGCAAGCGCAAGGGCCCGGGTTCGATTCCCCGGTAACCACATAACAATTACTGGGTGTGGAGACACACACCCAGCAGCAACCAGTACCACATACCACAGTGCCGGGCGTGGTGGCTCACGCCTGTCATCCCAGCACCCGGGAGGCAGAGGCAGGAGGATTGTGATGTGAGCTGGAGGCTGAGCTCAGGGCCAGCCTGAACCACAAAGCGAGACCCTGTCTCAAAAAACCTAAAAAAAAAAAAAAAACAAAAAACCCAACATCTATAGAAACTGTAGACGAAGGGAGAACCTGAATGCATGTAAGTGCAGCATTATCTTCCAGGGTGGGTTGTACAATAAATGGGGAAACGGGGGTGCAGTTAGAAGAGAGTAATTATAATTATAAAGGGCGACAGCCAGCGGTGCATGATTCATTAAGGCTATGCACAGCCAGCAATCTTGAGCTAATATAGGATTGGTAATATTAAGCAGGTAAAAGGTGGAATGTAATATTGAAAAACTTTGATTTTCAGGATCTAACTTATGAAGTCTAGGCAAGGCTAAGGGATGGTAAGATCTTGTATAATCTTGTCAATAGTTTTTTGAACTTCAATTTGCTGGACCTGATCTTGTGGGCCTTCAGACTCAGCCGGGCCGAACAATCGCTCGGTGGCAGTGATAAGGCAGCTAATGTAGTCAGGGTAGGGTTCATCTGGTTTTTGCCTAATGTCTGCTAGAGACATTGAGGCAGCACCTTTTTTGGGGGAGCCTTCTCCAGGCTCTGACAGCTGTATTCTGTATTTGTGCGAAGAGCCCTGGGGCATAAAGCCTTTGGGCCTCGTTGGTATCATAGGGCCTATTGCCATTGAGCATATCAAATGTCCAATCAATGTTGGGAGCCGTTTCCTACAGTGTCATGGCTGCCTATTCAGGAGAGAAAAAGTCAGCCTGATTTCTGGATCAGAGCCCAACATTGTCTACTTTCTTCAAGGATAATTACTGTCTTTGTCAGATTAAACTAAGAACCTTTACACACCCTCATATCAGATTAAATTAAGAATATTGTCAGCGCGCCCCACCCACTAGTTCTTTCACTAACTTTTTTCTTTTCTGTAGACCTGAAGGAAGCTAGTCGGCTCAAGGGCGGTACTTAAGAAATGCATAAAAGAAGGCTGTTAAATAAACATGGTGTTCATTTGGTATTGACTGATGAGCCTTTCCAAGTCCTGCTGTCCTGTCTTTACTTATTTCTCATCCTAGACCCTCGGCTCGGTCACCCCATTGCTCTGCCCGGCTGACACCGCCATACCCAGCGGTGAGACCCTGGCAAATCAATATTCTGGTTTGCCTCAGCATGACGGCGGACAGTATCCCTGCAGTTTTCAGCAAATTCTGATTTCCAGACTACAAAGTCTCCTCCAGAAAGTGTAGCATGAGCCAGTTGACACCAGTCATTAGGGGTTAACCAAAGGTCACTTAAATTTTCTAGTATAGAAAGGGTGAAGGGCGAGACAGGGCCATACTGGGTAACGACAGTCTTAAGTTCTTCTAATGTCATGAAGCCTAAACTTCGGTATTCTCTAATCGGTTGAGGGGGATTGACCTGTCTGTTAGTTAAGAGATCAATCGGCGGGAGGAGTTCGGTCACAGGAAAAAGTTCATGTTTGGGTGAAAAAGAAAGTGCAGAAGATAGTTTCTGAAGCAGCGATCTAGGAGGTGCTGAATAAATGCCACCAGGACGAAGGTTTTCTTCCCAGGGTAAAGCCTGGAGGTTTAACTCTTGTATCTGTGAAAGAACAGCATCTCGCTGCTGTACCAACTGAAGTGTGGCCTCAAGCTGCTTGACTTGGGCGGTAAGCAAATCAGTTGGAGGGAGGCCAGAGGCAACAGAAAAACAGTCAGGGTTTTTAGGGGGAGTGCAAGAGGAAGCACAAAGAGAGGGGGTCACGTACGGAGGCAGTAAAGATGGCGGCGGAGGTGGAGCTAAAGGAGATGGCGGGAAAGAAGAGGAAGAAGGCAAAGAAGATGGTGGTCCATCTGAAAGAACTTCTGCAGTCTGATAGGCAGTCAGTGAAGGATAGAGGGGGGGCAGGAGAGGGCTTTGTAGCCGGAGCCTCAGAACCAGCATCAATTACTTTGCCATTGGATTTTTTAGGGGCTTCTACCTTCTTTTTTGGGGGACTGCGCTGTTTTGTTTTACACTCTTTCTCGTCATCGCTATGGAGGGATATAAGGTCTGTTTCTTCTTTGGGGGGAGGGGAAGAGGCATGACTGGCAGCCGCAAAGTGGGGCTGACTCTTACCTTTTTCAGTTTTAAGGTAGGCATTACTCTTTTAAAAGACGTCTAACATCAGGGGGAATGGAGCGGACAGTTAAAATTTCATTAATGAGATTCCAATAAAAAAAAGAGGTAATTGGAACCTTTTCTGGCCCCAAAACACGGTAATAGTCATTAAGACAGTCACTGACACGTTTCCAGCGTTTTTCGATAGTTCCCTCTTCTGGTAACCATGGGCAGACTTCTCTCATATATTGAAAAAATTTTATCAGATCTTTTTTGCGAACCCTTACTTCTCGTGTCCTAAGTGAATCTTTTAAACCAACAATGAATCTTTCTTGTGAGCTAATTTCCTGTCCCATTGCGAACACCACACCACTTACCTCAACCTTTTCGCAGGGCCAGCGATCCCCGATGGTTATCTCCTCAGCCTTTGCAAGCACAAGGACCCGGGTTTGATTCCCTTGGTAAACACATAAAATACTGGGCAGCAATCAGCACCACATACCACAGTGCTGGGCGTGGTGGCTCATGCCTGTCATTCCAGCACTTGGGAGGCAGAGGCAGGAGGATCATTGTGATGTGACTTGAGGCTGAGCTCAGGGCCAGTCTGAACTACAAAGTGAGATCCTGTTTAAAAAAAAAAAAAAAACCTCACAACAGGAACTTACAAATAAAAGCAAAACCCACCATTTTCCAGCTTCTCTGGACATCCTGTCTTATACAGAGATACCTACTATAAAAACAAAGTTTACTGATTAATATTACCCTTTGTTTCCAGGTCAAAAAAAGGCAGTAGAGGGCTGGGGAGTTAGCTCAGTGGTTCCAGTGCCTGTCTTGCAAGCACAAGGACCCAGGTTCGATCCCCAGTAACCACATACCACACTGGGTGTGGAGACTCACACCCAGAAGCAACCATTACCATATACCACAGCACCGGACGTGGTGGCTAATGCCTATAATCCCAGCACTTGGGAAGCAGAGGCAGGAGGACTGCTGTGATGTGAGTTTGAGGCTGAGCTCAGGGCCAGCCTGAACCACAAAGTGAGACCCTGTCTCAAAAAAAAAAAAAAAATGGCAGTAGAGTAAAGCACTGTATTTGTCCCCTACTGCACATGGGCCTCACAATAAAACTTCAGCTTACTCGAAGAGTTATTGTGTAGGAAACCACAGAAAATAGAAGAGGCATTCAATAATCTGCTTACAATTAACCATTAAGCACTAGATAGCTAAATAAGTGTAAGATCCCTTGGGTCCTCCTCGAGCTTCATTTCGTCAGTGAGAGATGTGGCAAAGCAGAACCACTGCAGACTACTGGCTTCCAGTCATGCTGCTGTGTGTAATCACCTCTGCCTGGGGACATGTGTCTGTGCTGCGCAGCGTGAGGTAGCTGCCTGTCTAAGGGCACAAACAGCAGAGACTCATATGCAGAATTGGGTGCTGGCTCGCGAATATCCCGTCTCTGTGACACTCTTTTCCTCTATCATGTTGACTGATGACAGCAAGCAACAGACTGGAAGCTGGTATCTCTTCCCCA
>PVIR01035740.1:0-16245 GCA_004026965.1 Petromus typicus | reverse complement strand
GAACCTGGGACATTGCTTCAACCCAGGGTCCAAGTGGACTTTAATGAAGAAAGGACTACAGAATAACAGCATTACCAGAGTTAAGATCAAAAGAAACCAAGAGTTCAAGCTTCAAGCATTGCAAAGTGCCAGTGAGTTTGTCTGAACAAACTAGGATTCAACATTTTTAAACACTAAACACTTTCCAAACCAGTAAAAAAAAAATATCGGGGCCGGGGACATAGCTCAGTGGTTCTGGCGCCTGTCTTGCAAGCACAAGGACCCGGGTTCATTCCCCGGTAACCACATAACAATACTGGGCGTGGAGACTCACCCCAGCAGAACCAGTACCACATACCACAGTGCCGGGTGTGGTGGCTCACGCCTGTAATCCCAGCACTCGGGAGGCAGAGGCAGGAAGATTGCTATGATGTGAGTTTGAGGCTGAGCTCAGGGCCAGTCTGAACCACAAAGTGAGACCCTGTCTCAAAAAAAAAAAAAAAAACAAAAAACCTGAGATATGTTTTACTCAGTTGTGAAACAAAATAATAGCTATTGGAGTCACTGATGAAAAAAGATATTTAAACAAAAAGAAACTATTAAAGTTTAGTTGAGTATTTTAGGAGTAAACTTGCTAAATTTAAAATGATAGCATGCTTGGTTTTAGAGTATGCTTCCTGGAATAGTAACCTTCAAAGTAGATACAATCTTTATAAATGAGCCTCATCATTAATTTTTCACAATTTAAAAAGCATGCTAGAGGATTAATGTAGAATAATAGATGTAACATTACATAAAAGTAGGACAGTCATAAATGATTTATGACTTCCTAGCTCATCAAGGCTTGGCCTTTTGAATCTTAATTGCCAAAAACAGTAAATCAGTTGTTCTTATAACAGACAACCTTCATTAGGGAGCTAATTAATTTTAGAAGGCTGAGATCCTGTTACATTAAACATGCTTGCACAGTCATGTTTAGACATGGAATTTTTATTGAATTACATTCTTCAATCAAAACCCGTATTTATATTTTGTCTTCTTTTGATCTGTGTTAAACCTAGAATAGTTATTGTGGACTATAATCCCATATAAAACCAAAAAATAGGATTAGCCCTTCTTGTGAACAAAGCAATTATTTGATGACATTTGACAGACCAATCATGCCTCTATCCAGTTTCAAGCTGTCTTGTATGCTCACTTTCCTTTCAGTGACTACTGCAAATGTCATAAGAGGATATTATAAAATACATAATAATTGATCTCTTCTACTGTTCTGATAAATTAAGCAGCACACGGAATGGCTGATGTATTTTGTTTTTTTGAAGTTTACTTAATTTCTTTAACTATTACTTGTGCAGCTTTATGACCACCTTAGTTCCTTCCTATAATGAAAATGACTAAGTCTATGAATTATTCAACACCTGACCACATTAGTAGTGGTAAAATATATAAAAGGGGTATCATTATTGTCATGTTACAGGTAAAATTGGAAACTAAGCAAAAATGGGGTTAAAGTTATTACCAGTAGGTAGCATTATAAACCACAGAGCCCTGGAGATCCTGACCAGGGCAGTAGAGGTTTTCATAGGCTGGGAAAATCTATTGAGACTTCTGCACACTGCTTCACATTTCCTTGGTAATTGTCAGCGATTGTTTTACTTTCTTTGCCTCAGATAATATATTTTGTCAAGCCCTCTGTGGTTTGTTGTGGGAAAGAATGGTCTGGTCATAAGAATTTCTGATATATTTGCTTTGCACTCCCGCCCAGATGTCGCTCTGCTTAAAATTCCTCCTTCAAAGAGCATGATATCTTGACATTCACTCCCTTCTGAACTCAAGTTTTACAATCTGGGTTAGAAATTCAAATTTTATCCCTGAAGAACTAGATTAGAAAGGCAGTAGCCAATTAGGACCACCTGTTTGTGCCCACAGTTCTATGCTTGGAAGAATCTTCATATCATGAAATAGATTGATGGCCCTTTAACAAGCTTATAACTCCTACAGGCAGACAGCTAATTTTATAAGGAAAATAGATACATCTGCTTGCCCAACCCTGGAACTCAACAAAGGTCTCCACGTGATCCAACTGTGTTCACTGCAGACTATATCACAAGCCTGACTGTGATCGATCCCACTCATTCTGAAAGGCAACAGGAAATTTCCATGGATTCCATTGCAATTAAACCTCCATTAGGATGTTTAGAAGAGAAGAATCTCGGCCTTCACATGGCTTTATAGATTTCACAATCTGACAGATGACCTCTATAAAAGCTTATGCCAGCCCGTTTCTCAAGCCCCATTTTATAGGCACCATATCAAAAACATTTGGGAATTTGAAAATTAAATACCTATTAATGCCAAGAATGGGAAAACCACATGAGAAACTAATTTCACAGAAACCCATGGCAAAGAAATGGCTTAACTTTAACATTAACAAATGCTTTCAGAGACCTACTATAGGCCAACTCTGTCTTTGTTGCTAAGCTGATATTTGCTTCCTACATAGGTACATTGCTTCTCATTCTCTGCAGAGCCAAGGGGAGCTTGTCTGGAGCTTTGTGATTACTCTTGGTTTGTGTTAGCCTCGCCCTGCCCCAACTTCAGTTCACTTTTGTTATTATTGTAATATAACAAATACTTATTTGAGTTTTTATGTGTCAAGCACGCCTTTCAGTTCTAGAGAATTAAAAAAAGCCACAGCTCTCTTATTCTGCTGGAGGAAGGCAAATCATGAACAAATACATGCACACTATTTCAAGCACAAGTTCTAGGAAACAACTAAAAATGAAAAAAAAAAAAAAAGTAAAACAGAACAACAAAAGATCTGGTTAGATAAAGTGGCCAGAGAAGCGCTCTGGCTGTTGATACTGCCTAACATATCCATGTCATGCAGAAGAGCTCAAAAAATACCCACCATACTTAGTATTCAGTAAGCTATTTGACCAGACATTTCTGTCTCATCTGCTTTCATCGTTTCCCCTACTCTACTACGTATATTCCCTATGAAAAATAAGCTGGATATTAGTTTATTTTTAAATTCTTTTAAAGGAGTTCATAGAGAGATAGTCTCCCAGTGCTTGCAACTGGTTGTTAAAAGCAAACTGAATTCTAGGTTTTCATAGCAAATGTGAATATGCATCAAGAAGTTAACTACATGCACAGTACATGTGAGTCATGGAATACATAATAAGAGTATTTCATATCAATGCAGAATCTGTTCTGTGTATTTAAATGCCTAGGCATTAAACTTTCTATTTACCTCTATAGTTTTGGAACTGTAATACTAACCTTTTTATTTATTCTTAATTGGCAGGAACTCTGAGCTTTTTAGATTTTAATTATACTAATTTGACTTGTATCAAATAGTTTAGTTCAACAGGATTTCACTTAAAATATATCTGAAATGAATATTTTCATATATGTTTATCATTGTGCTAATAAGTTATAAAAATATACATAAGAAATACATATAGTACTTTAGTTCTTTTCCTAAATTTGACTCAATAAAGTGCTACTTGCCTTTGCAAAATGATATGTTGCTTTGAAAAACTTAAAGATGCTGCATTTGTATCACTGAAGACTCTAAATATTTCATTTTTCCAGAAAGTAGCCCTTTGCAGTTTTATGAAAGTTGATCCACAATAATTTCACAATAGGAAGAGTTTGAACTTAAACCATAAAGTCAAACAAAATGTCAAGAACTTTAAACAGACACATTATAAGAGGCTTTTAGAATGAGAAAAGAAAAGAAAATAGAATGATTGTTAAATAGCTGGAAAGAAAGAAAAATTATGAATAGTATTCAATCAAAATTTTTCTTCAAATGTTATATTGCTTGTTGTTACCCTTGTACAAGTGGTTGAGGAAGATCAGAAACAAGAGAATTCCTTTGCTATTGAGATGGAAAATCACTTGGGGAAGAAAGTTGGTACATAGTCTATGCTTGCCCAGTGCCAGGGACTTATGGTAAAGAGTTTCTGGCCTTGCTTTCATTTGATAAACTGTGTTTTATTTTTCAAAATAAACTGATGTCCAGTCTACTTCCTGCCATACTTCTGGTACCTATCAGTGTCTCTGCATATGTATGTCTCCTCCCTAAGTCTGAGAATGACTGTTTTTCTCATTACAAATCTCCTTCCCTCACTTGCCCCATCAGTTATCACCTTCTTTTCAGAAACTTCTACTTCTCTCCTCACTAATATTTTCTCTCATCATCAAACATATACTTACATTATAAGCTAGTGATAAAATTAACCCAAACTAAAACATTCCTTTGGGCCTATGTCAGTTGTGTTCAATCCTAAGTAATTATTAGAATTGTCTGAGGACCTCTGAAGAGAATATTTTTACTTTGGGCCAATCTCAGGTGAAGGAAAAAAGTTCTTTGAGGAGGTCAGCCCAAGTACTGACTTTTAAAAACTAGTCTGCTGGTTCTAATACATAGCTAGAGTTGAAAAATACTAACTTAAATGACCCTTTATCTAGTTCTTCTTCTCTCCTGCCAGCCAGTCTTCTATAGCTCTTTATTTCCATTCAATTTTAAAAATCACAGTTAGTGAAGAAGAAAGATATACGTAGTTAATAGAATAGCAAAAGTTCATGGACCATATGAAAACAGACATACTAATGGCACAGAACAACAGTAATGACTCTGATGAAGGTGTGGAAAAGAAATGATGATAGAACTGGGCGGGCATCTAATTGGCTTGAGAGGTGAGGGATAAACAGTCCTCTTCCAGGTTGTAAGTTGCAACAGAATAGACACAGGATTAGGTAAGAATGATAATCATATCCTAATATGAACAACTGGTGCTCAAGCCAATAATGCCACTTAATATAATAAAAACTAAAAGAAAAATTAAACTTCTTTTTTTTTTTTTTTTTTTTTGAGACAGGGTCTCGCTTTGTAGTTCAGGCTGGCCCTGAGCTTAGCCTCAAACTTACATCACAGCAATCCTCCCGCCTCTGCCTCCCGAGTGCTGGGTTACAGGCGTGAGCCACCACGCCCGGCACTGTGGTATGTGGTACTAGTTGCTGCTGGGTGTGAGTCTCCACCCCAGTATGGGGTGTGGTTAACCAGGGGATCGAACCCGGGCCCTTGCACTTGCAAGACAGGCGCTGGAACCACTGAGCTAACTCTCCAGCCCAAAATTATACTTCTTACACTGGTAACTCAAGCATAATAATTTTAAAATCAGATACCATATATTTTCCCGCATCTTCCTCTCTATTATTCTGCTATTGATAAATATATCTAATGCTGACTGAAAGCATAATTATAGAGTGGCACCAGTTTCTCTCTCTTTCTCTCCTTTTCATTTTCTCTTCTCTCCTTTCTTTCCTTCCTGTCTCATTGTCTAAATGAGATGAAACACCAACCCATAATAATTCTGGTCAGTATGTTCTTTACCATCCCTGCAAGAATTAGGCACAGTGACTAGTAGTTTCTCATCTTGTTTGAACCAGTAGTTTTCAAACTGTCATTCCTAACTGCAGGTGGGAGCTCTGCCATCTCACAGACTATTTACTCACTTCCTCAGAATCTCTGCCCTAGTTTACCATTCATGCTGCTCACCACACCACCCTCTGAAAATATCTTGCCCTTAAACCGTGTACAGTGTCGCCCTTCCCTAAACTCACCCTTGTTCCCTGTATTCTTCTTGATCTGAAGTGTTTCTAGTACACTGTGTTCCTTCTTACCTGCCCCTGTGTCTATTCTGTTGTAACTGCCAACCTAGAAGAGGACTATCCATCCCTCACCTCTCAAGTGAATAAGATGCCCACCCAGTTCTATCATTATTTCTTTTCCACACCTTCATCAGAGTCATTATTTTTGTTCTGTACTGTTAGTATGTCTGTCTTCATATGGCCCGTAACACTAGTGAAATGCAGGAGGCATGTATTTTAATCAATATGTACCCAGAATCGGGTGCAGTGGCTGACATTAAGTACCTAACATCAGGCTTTGAATGAACATGAACAAATGAATTCGAAGAATTTAATCTTAAAAATTGCAAACACTTTTCCTAAATTTTTCTAAAACAGTCCCTGGAGAGACATAGGAAGATAAAATATTGGGCTGTAAAAAGTGCTAGGGACTGGGCACAAATTTTTTTCTCTATTTACTAAAGTGCACAGATTTCTTTCTGTTACAAGCTATTTTCAAAGATTGTCTTTGACTACCAGTAATAGCTTCAATTGTATCAAAATTTTTCACTATGAGTAGCACATGAAGGAATTTCAAAACATGTGATTAAAGTGGAATTTTATGTAGAGTTTCATTCTTTTTTCTAAAAGCCTTAAAAATACTTTATGAAAAGGGAAAAAATGAGAATCAAATCATGTCATCTTCTGGTACAAATTCTCAATGTTGCATGCGATTATAATGTGTATTCATAATGTACCAATAAAGATAAAAAAATACTTTATGTTTGCATGGTACTTTAAAGTTTCCAAATAGTTTCCACATCCTATTTTCATTTGGCATCCAAAGTATCTGAATAAAGTTGTCAGAACAAATATTATCATTTTTAGCATAGAGGTTATAAGGCTTTTGAGAGGCTAATCATTGCTAAATGGTAGAAACGGAATTAGAGAAGAGGATTTCTGACTGTTAAATTCTCCTTGCTACTTCATTGGTGCTTTCATCAGAGCAATGCCATCTTTTTTCATTTATCAAATTTATTGGAGTATTTTAGATAAACATTATGGTCACATTCAATATCACAAACTTGTACCAGTATATGGTATATCTTGATTCTTATTTTTCCCATTCCTCTGCCCTCCCTACTACCACCATATACATAAATGCTTTTTTTCACATTTAAAAATTTTGACCATCAAATTTTTTCTTTCCTTTCTTTCCTTTCCTCTGCAGCCCTTCTCCCTTTTCCTTTGAATTCACTCACATAGGGCCTTTGTGTTTGGAAGATCACTGGTCAGTGTCAGCACCAGGAATGTTTGCAGAGATTCTATCTCCCAAGTGCTTTTCCTCAACAGCCTTCCCAGCTGCCGTAGCTGAGCCTGGAGCTGATCACTGAACGCAGTAGAGAGAGACACAGCAAACCTTTTGTGACCCCATGTGATAATATTGCTTCACATTCTGTCTAAGCTCCTCTCCTACATTAGTGGTTTTATGAGCTCATCTTCCTAGATGTAAAATAACCATCAAAAAAAACTTTAAGAAAACTAAGGATAAATTAATGTTTTTTGATACTACAGAGAAAGCTGGAATATGCATTGTTCCATCATGACAGAATTCTCTTAGCCCACATTTCCCTCCACAAGGCTACAGTCAGAAGCACACGTGTTTTGTTTGCACTTCATGATGCTTTTAGAAAATGCTTAAATTTGGAACATTTTAGACAGATATGCAACCTTCCATTTGGCCTACACTTCATTATAAGTAATTTGTTTTACATTACTGGTCCCTAATGATATTTTAGTTTCCAACTCACACCTATATTAATACACTTCATTGAGTAAAAGTGACAGTTCATATTCATCATTTTCTATGTAACAAGCAGCTTTTAACATTTTTTAAATGTCAGCTCATTTTATCCTCAGAATACATTCTCAGCAGATAAATTCTTATAGGCACTATCTCATCCTCCTCACTTTACAAATGAGGAAGTAAAGACAGTGAGTATTAAGTAAGCTACTCAATTACACTGTGGGTAAAGGCAGAGTTAGAACTAAGACCCAGGCAAATCCAGAGCTAAATTCTATGCTCTGGTACCTGAATAAAATGTCAGCTTTTTTGTGGTACTGGGTACTGAACTTAGGACCTTGCACTTACCAAGCAAGTGTTAGCACCACTAAGCTACATCTCCAGGCTAAAATATTAGCTTTTATGTGACCTATAAAAGGAACCAGAAGCTAAGTCATTAGAAGACAAGAAGAGAGTAGTCCTTCTAACAGACAGAGAGGTAGGAAGTCTTTGAATAAATGAATGTAGAATGTGGTATTTGCATATGCAACATGGGACCTGCTTCTCTTTGAACATCAAAGAGGTAAAAACCTAATGAAGATGAATCTACTGCTTCCATCAGAGATGAAAAGGCTAAGTGTCAGAAACTGGCCCCGTGAAATCGACTGTGTATGTAATGCCTCACTGTGCTACTTTGATTTCTGTTAATGTGTAGATAGGTAGATTATGCTGACAGGAACATTTGGCTTGGTTTGGAAACTTGTTTCTTTATTCTGCTTCTCCTGGACAGCCCTTGATATCAGCCAGTATTGCACAGGAATTGAAGATGGATTCGCAAGAAACCCATAGCTGTCAAGCTAGGGAAAGTATATTGCCCTGATTATGGGAAGAGAAGAGAAAGGAGAATAATTATTTTCTCAATATAATGTTTTGAAATAATTGTGCTGTCTACAGCTCTACCATTCTGAATGCACTTGATCTCTTCTGAAGTAATTATGCTATGTGTAGCCTATTATACAATTTTAGAATGGAAAAGAAGATATATGACTCAGATTTTCTACTTAAATTTTAGTAGAACACTATTCTAAGTCTGATGATGATGATGACTTTGTAGCTCCTAGATTCCAAGGTTTGTTGTTGAACCTAATTCTCTGTTACAGAATCAGTCTGATATTCTGTCCATTGTATCCTTGGGTCTGTGTCAAATGGATTCATCCAACCTCAGATCAAAACTGGATTTGGAAATTTACACTTCTATAGGTGCTGAATGTATATAGATATTTTTCTTGTCATCACTTCTTAAACAGTATGAAATAACTATTTATGTAACATTTGCATTGTATTAACTATTGTAAGTAATCTGTAGATGATTGGAAGTATAAGGAAGGATGTATGTGGGTGGATATATGTATGCATATGCAAGTATTGGCCCTGTTTATAGGAGTTATAAAAAAGGATCCTCAGAGTTGGTGTATGCAGAAGGTCAGGAACAAATTCTCCACAGGTTCCAAAGGACTTATACATATATATATTTGTATGTATAAAATATATATAAAATCTCCTACTTCCCCACTTTCTGAGATACATAAATTGATAGAAACATTCCACCACATTGAATTTTATGCTTCTTATCTGCTTTGTTAACCTGTAGCAAATTTTTAAATAAACTCCATCTTTTCTAATTTCTTACTAAGATTTTGTTTGCAGACTTGGGCCAGAAGCCAGCCTGGGACGGTGAGCTGTCAGGGACAAATTAGAAGCAGAGAAGTCAGAGACAGGACAAAGAGGAACCATGTGCAAAGGAGAGCACAACACGATCCGAGAGCCCAGGATAAGAATAAAAGTATATTTTGTTCAGGCTGATGTCATATGTCAATCAGGTCACAGTTGAAGATTAGGGGGAGGCAGGTAGAATCTTCCCATGGATATTCCAGGAGGGAACACAGTGTATCCCAATAAAGAGCTAAAACAGTGTTGCTTACTGGTAAAAGTCTATTCTTTAGGGTCCAATTTGGATTTCTATTCTCTTTCTTATTAGTTATGTGATATTGTATATACATTGAACTGTAATATTCAATGGCAAAGTGATAGATTCTGCAGTTGATCTGTGTGCATTTGATTTTTTTTTCCAACTACCAGCCATCTGACAACATGAACAGGTTATTTACTAATTTGATGTCTCAGCCCTGAGGTCGATAATTATAACAAAACCTTCACAGGATGGATGTGAAGACTGAGGGAATGAGCTTACAAAAATCCTTTTATAGGGGTAATAGCAGACCCTGCATAATAACTATAGGTCATTGTTGTTTCATTGTTAATGATCTCTGCTGTCTTTGTGTTACCCCCACATAAAATGAAAGTCATAACATTTTCTTCAGAGGGTTGTAATAAGGACTAAATAAAGTATTCAGGTCCTTGGCCCTTGAATAGCAATCATGATCATTTTCAAGCACATAAGATAGAAACTTACTAAGACCGTCTCCCATCTGCTCTGCAAGACCCTACGAGTGTCACTTCTTCCAGATCTGTACAGTCCAGTGCCTCCTCTGGAGTTGATTTAGGCTCTGGAAGGGACTGAGCACACTCACAGAAACTTCCCTCCTGAGAAAAAGTAACTTTTGCTCAGTGCTTAGTACTCTGATAGTAATCAAAGCCTAAAAATAAAAAATTTAGAAACCAAAAAGGGAAGCATTAAGCTACTACTGAAAGAACTGAGATTTGGACCATGGTTAATTATGCTGTTATTTAACACACTTGTAACACCCGTTTCTAAACTATTTTCTTTTGTAACATTTTAATATTATTTATTTTTATATGCTTCTCACATCACAGATAATGCACTGAGTTCCTATTGGGACTTAATTTAACATTTGTTGAATGAGTAACTTGAATAATTGATTGCTCTTGTATTTTGCAATTCATGTTGATACTGAATTGATTTTTCTAATCCTCTACCTCTCCCAGTTCTTAGATTTGCCAAGTGGCTTTGAATTTTGACCCAAAGACCTCTGGAAGCGTCCAGTCAGTCCAGTAGCTTCTGCCTCCCGATACCCCCTTCGGCTTCCTTCCTCTCACCTGGACACACACACACACACACACGCTGTCTGCTTTCTGTGCATTCAGTTCTGTCTTTTATCAGGTTAACTTTTAAGTATCAAAGTTAACTTTTAAGCCTGAACGTGAGTAGACTTCTTAGAAAAATAATTCTGAAAGCAGACAATTAGCTATAAAATACTTGAAAAGTGAATGAAGAGAAAGTAAAAAAATACAATTTTTATAAAATGATAATGTTGACCAGGGATTTAGCTCGGTGGCTCTGAGCCTAACTCGCAAGTACAAAGTTAGGAATTTGATCCCCAGTACCAAAAGAAAAAAAAAAGAAACTCATGAAAATGATAAGATATTCAGACATTCAATCCTCTCAGCTGGCTGCTTCTTCATTCTGTGCATAATTATAAAATTACACTCCTTTAATCCAGGATGTAATTTTTTATGTATTTTAACATTTGTGACATCAAGCCAAATCTCAAAAAATAATAATGTTGCACTTATAATAAGTATATTTTCCTATCAGATCAAAAGAGAAAATAGTAGATCATTTTATAATAAAGCATGTCCCCAAAATGATGAAATACAAGTAATAGAAATATTCATGAGTATTGTGTATGAGTTGTTTCCCTAAGTAATTTATACATATTAACATCATTAATCTTCACAAAACTCCTGCAGGGTAAGTTCTCTCATTTTCCTTTTCAGATTGAAGAAGCAAGTCCAATTAGCAGTTCAGTAAGTTGCTTACAGTCCCACATCTAGTTAGTAATGGACCTGGGCTGGGGCTGTGCTCGTAACGTCTTTCTGATATGCATTTTTCTGTGGTTCTGTATAGAACTTTTTAGTTTTCTGATCTCAGTTTCATGGTTTGTCTGTTAAAATATTTCCCTATCTTTCATAAAACCTCCAGAATATCCATTTTTCATTCTTGCTACTGTCTGTGTTTGTATCTCTGTGCATTTGCCAGAGGGTCATGATCGGAGTCAAGACAAAGGCAGCAGTTAAGACCCTTGTCTCTGGACTCAGAAACAAACTGGTTTCTAACACTGTCCTGGCCACTTTCCAGCCTGTCACCATGGACAAATTACCTGATCTCAGTTTTCTCCTTTAAAAAATTAAGTATATAGTTTTTTGAAAAGCCACCTCATAAGATTATTATGGTATTAAAATCAAATGATTTATGTCTATGGTATTTAGAGTACACAAATATAATGATTGCTCAGTATATATTGGCTACTATTTGTGAATTCACAGTCTGCAAACTGAGGTAAAAGAGTAGAGAATGGAGAAGAAAGTTACAAGGAAAACTGAAAAGATGATTCATTAACTTATGAGCATCCACTTGACAAAGTACCTATTGAGAATGAGCTCTATGTGAAACAGTGAAAGAGAAGTCCTCATTCCTGGGTCTAGAAAAAGAATGAACCTTGCAGAGTGCCTTTGTTTTCTACACGGGGATCAGCACTGAACAGTAATGTAGGAGGGAGAGATGGTACTAATACTTATTTCACAAAACCACAGAGGCACAGACAGGGCTTGAGAGTCATGAAGAAAATGAAATTATTCCC
Organism: Petromus typicus; assembly: GCA_004026965.1. Classification (NCBI taxonomy): domain Eukaryota; kingdom Metazoa; phylum Chordata; class Mammalia; order Rodentia; family Petromuridae; genus Petromus; species Petromus typicus. The sequence goes on along the minus strand of PVIR01035740.1, from coordinate 4,215 downwards.
AGCTAAGATGGAACTGAAGATATTCACTCACCTAATATTGAAGTCCTACTATAATCAGATACAAAGAATAAGACATTAGCCCTGTTCTCAAGAATGATGCTACCAATACTTATTTGTGTTTTACATACAGGTATCAGCAATATGAAAAATCACTAAAGAGTTACACAGTTACTTAATCAGAATTAAATTAAAGTTACAGAATCAGAATTAAATTCAACTCTGTAGTTCAAGCAAGTTAGATCTAAATATCTGCTATATTCTTCTTTCTGAATGGATACAAAATTTCTCATACAGAAATATTTGCATTTACATTAATTTCAAATTTATGAGAACAGAAAGCCTCCAATAAATATATTGGTAAAGATCCAAATCAAACATTTCTTATTACAGCTGAGGTAGTTGGATACTTTTTGCTTGTCATCCCCTCTACTGAATGATTTGATTAAACTGAATAGATTAGCTGATAGGAAAAAATATATATATGCTTACATAACACAAGAGCAAGCCATTTTACTCTCTGAGATTTTAAAGCATTAATTAAACATATATTAAAGGGATAGATGAAACATTACTTATCCAAATCACCTGAGTGACAATAATTGTTACCTATTGTCAATTATCTATCTGTGTAAATGGATGGAAATATCATCAAAGTGCCACAATATATTTCAAATTTGGATATGAAAGACAAAGCCCTCTTCCAATTACCTATTTCACCAGCAGATGTCCTTCTTCTCAAGCTCTGTGGCTTGCTCCCACACGGATAAGTGGCATGCCCTCTGTGTTAATGAGACAAACTAGTGTCATTGAAAAAACTGAGGAACAATCTCAACTTTTATTTTTGACAACTACAAAATACTAGAACCTTAGAAAGACCTAAACATTTTCTCCAGACTTGGGTCCCCTGCACTCTTTACTGAGTACTTTTCTACTCTTGAAAACCCTCTTTGCTAGGAAAGTCCATCTGGCCAGTTCTGCTTATTGAGAACTTCTTAGTTTGGCCAGAAATTTTTCCCTCACACCTGTCACACACTGTTTTGATTTCTACTTTTTGAAAAAAGTAGGTCAGATGTAGCATATTTGTCCCAAATTATGGTCATCTAAGCAAACAACTACTTATTCCATCTGTACTATCTCTTCTCCAAGCTAACCATGTTATAGCCTCAATAATTAGTCAGTTGTTTGGAATAGTGAATATATTCTCAAAATTTTAAATTATGATTACATTTGTAGGTTAAATATATATATATATATATAATATCAAAATGAAGTAATAAATTATTTTAAATAAGTGTGAAATATCTAGTCCATACCTCTCAAGAGAAGTTATTTCATTTAGTAACTGTGTTTGTTGTGATGAACACTACACAGATATTCAATAAAAAGTTATTTTCCCAGATTCAAATCATACTTCTAAGTATTACATATTATGCTCTGATCTTTTATAGTACCTATACATAATGGAAACTGTTAATATTCTACATTATTCAGAATCTTTAAGGGATAACTAAACAACATTCAAAGTAAAATTTTATTCCTGTCAGATAAGCCTCTAATCAGATCATTACCATACCCATTCATCTGCATGAACACAGATGAGGATATAAATATTCAAGGGGAATAATACTGAGAGAATGAAATTTGGTAAGAGAATTGGTTATTTATTGGACATGGTCTGTCTACACACAGTTCTATTTTATTTTTAGAGCTCTTTGATGGTTAGTTAAGGCCTATACCTTGGCAACATCTGAACTCTGAATTCATTTTAAAGGCGTTCCTCCTGTTTTATGTAATATGAGTAGAAGATATTTCTTGTAAATCACTATAATGACCCTTCAGACACAATTAGTTTTAGACAATAATAGAAGAAGATCATGTCCCTGTGAGAGTTTTTTCACCCAGAATCTCAGGCAAAAGATGAAGGGGATATTCCAAAATAAACTGAGTACAAATTATTTTCACTGAAAATCACTATGTTTGTGCAAATCAAGTAACACAAATTATATGTTGTGACTATTTCTAAACTGTTCTTTACTAAAACTAGAACAAATGCTTCTTAAAATGAAAATGCAGCTAAGCTTTCCCAATCTGCCGAGTCTCTGTAGAAGCTCAAACTGCCCTCTTTCTCTTAGCATTAGAGTTGTAGGAGTATTAAATCCGAAGCCCAGATTGGCAAATTCCATTCGTTACACTGTTTGTTGAGGCAGGAACCAATAAGTCTTTAGCCTTGGTTAAAATGGAGATGAGAAGAAAAATCACCCAGGCATGCTGGAATTTAGTCTCACTAAGCAAATTGAAGGAGGTGGTTAATGTACAAACTCAAACCTGATGTAAATGTACAGCCACCTGAGTTCACAATGGTAGCTGAACAGACCATATGATAATCTCTACTTACCTTTAGCAGGGACACATGTTCAGAGTTGGACTAAGGACTTGGATTATGTTGTGGTTGGAATACAAAGTTAATGCTTTGATAATAAAAAATAAGGAGCTAAAAATTAATGGCAGCTACTCCATACCAGTCATTACATGCATTGCATTTCATCATCATAACATTCCCATTGCACAGAGACCTCCATGAATACCAATTTTACAACTGTTAAACTGTGCAGAACTAGGCCCTTTGTCAAAACTTTGGTGCTTAACATCCAAGTTTTTGTGGACGGTGCTAGCAAAGCAAGAAAGGTAGGTTTCAGTTCAGGTATTTTAAAACATACCACACATTGATATGTCAGTGAAAAATTCTCATGCCAGAACTTACAAAGTGGAATGGGCAGTAGAGGATACATAAGTAATTTAGGTGTATGGATATGCTGTACTGGTACAAGCAGAGACAGTCGTGGGGAAGTTGAGGAGAGATGGGTGCCTGAGTCCATTTGAGCTATTATAACAAAATTCCCTAAGCTTGGTGATAAATTTTCATTTTAAATAATATCAATTTATTTCTTCCATTTTATAGATACTGCAAAGTCCATCATCAAGGTCCTGGCAGATGTGGTGTCTGATGAAGGCTCATTTTCTGTCTGGCCATAAAAGGCATGTTCTCTCTTGATCCTTCCATGGTCAAAGAAGCAAACAAGATCTCATGAGCACCTTTTGTAAGGGAATGAATTCCATTCATGAAAGTTTCTTTCTTATGACTTAGTCACCACTTAAACGCTTTCCTGAAACTATCACCTGGAGGTTAGAATTTCCATTTGTGAATATTACATGGACTCAGACTTTCAGACCATACCTGTATCAACATGTACTTTCTTCTTATCAACTAATATTGCCATTTAAAAAGACAAACCAGTTCTTAGTTATGCCAAATACTTATGCTTGGGACTCCATATTTGTTCTGAGCCAGTTCACTCCAGAGAGACTAGTAAGACACGTTTTTACAGGTCTTCCTGAAAAGCTCCCCATTAATTTTTTCTTATAAGAAATATAATATTCCACTTGATTCATGACTTTGTCTGGTCTCCAGCTGTTTTTTCTACTTAACTGTTGTCTTTGGGTTGAAAACAAATGTTTTCTTTGCTAACTTCTTTCCAGTGTGCTTAACCAGTGTAATATCCTTCAAGTCCATTGTTGAATTATCTACTTTATTGTTTAGATCCTTCATATATTGGGGATTGCTATCTGAGATCTTTTAATTTTATACTGTATTTCACTATTGATCTAATTCCCATTTTTGGTCTGTATTTTATTTCATTTTGTTACTGTTAAGTATTGACATTGCTTTTCTTCTCTCAGCCCACTAAAGCACTACAATCCATATTAATAATCTGAAACAGGTGGTCATGAACCCAAACTCAGGGCACTTGGGAGCAGGGAAAAAAGCTTTGTGAGTTTATTCTCCAATGTCATAGAAAACCAAATGATCAAATATCAGCAACATTGAGTCCACAGAGTAAGATATCTTCATGCAGCCATTCATGTGAATCCTGGATACAAAACTTTTAGGTCTTTTAGGGGTTTTAGTCAATGAAGACCTACAATTCATGATGTAATTGAGATCATTCTTTTTTTTTAATCTTTATTGGTACAGTAAATATACACATCATGATTGCACTCCATAATGGGGATTTGTACCAGTATAAGACACAACTTAATTCTCATTTTTTCCCATAGCCCTACCCACCCTACCACCCCCCCATATACATAAAATTTGTTTCCTTACTTTTTTGTTACAATCTCAACATTGTCCCCTTTCACCTTATTTTACATTGA
>PVIR01035739.1:0-16251 GCA_004026965.1 Petromus typicus | reverse complement strand
CTAAAAAAAAAAAAAAAAAAAAAGACTGAGGCATGCTGTTCAGACTTACGACCTGTCCTTTTTGGGGTACAGTTTTGTACATCTTGTTTATGGTACCTCGATGTCTCTTCTGTACAGCATACCTTGTTTATATAGTACTGTAACGTTCACTGATTGTGTTATTCGGCACAGTACAATAGTTTTGTTCTGTTACACAAGACAGTATTGCCTGTAAGAGTTATGCCAATAAGGGCAAAGTCTTCAAGCTGGAGTTCCCTTTAACCATTTCTTTCTTCTGAATACTGTCATGCACACACTATATACAGTTCCTTATTTAGCAGTTAATTCAGTTAATCACCCATTTGAGGGGCCTGGACCGGAACCCCGAGAAGTATACTGGCACACTCCACTCCGTAGGCTGTGTGCTCAAACCGCCCAGATGGCTGGCTGATCACTTCCATCAGTTAAGAGCAGAGGTAAGGATGGTGGCAAAAGCCTGTGTAGGTGTCAAGAAGTGGGACAAGATAAAGCGAGTAGGCACTGGAAAATGTTGATAAGCAATTGGTTGTAGTGTGTGTCAGGCCTGGCCTGAACAAACAGGACCAAGCAAATGGCTGCACCCAGCAAACAGCAGCTTCTTGGTAAATGGAACAAACAGACTCAAGGTGAAGGATACAACCCCCTTGGCATGGAGAGGTCCTGTGCCTTTCTACATACTTGAGCAGACCTTCCTTGGGCATCCAAGTCATAAACATTCCTTTTGACTCTAACCCCTTCCCCCAAATCTCTATGAGTAGAGTTTGCCTTCCCTGTTAGCAGCTAGAATCTCCCTGATTTTAGTTCCTGTTCACTGAAATGAACATCTCTTTTTCTCACAAAAAAAAGTGGTACTACAAATAGTACCACTATTTAAATGAGTGAGTTCATGTGTGCCATCTATACCAGAGCTCAAGACGAGACATCCAGTGAGGATTCTTTCACTCTGGGGTCATCTCAAAACCCGTGGGAACTGCAATCGGCCTGCAGGTGCAGGGCAGGCGCTGTGCCAGGAGCGAGGCGTCTGTTGGCTTGGCTCATGGGCTCTCTGGCCAGTTGGAACCTCCTGGCAGCTGAAATCTGAAGTGTCCAGACCCTCCCATCTTCAGTGGGGAAAACAGATGGGCAGCATTTCATTCTCTCATGAACTTTATGATGTAAATGTAACTAAATGTAACCTGTGTAATTCGGAAACTTTAGAACAAGTATAAAACTTGGAGCCAGGGATCTAGCTCAGCGGCGCTGCTCGGTGACCTCTAAGTGCAAGGGCATGAGTTCAATCTCCAGTACCACCAAAAGAAAGTGTAAGACCAGAGAGAAAGAGAGAGCCTCTAATATCGTGCCCAAAGGGTGATACTCACCGTCTGTATCAAACACATACATATTTTACTTTCAAATAACGAGAGGGCTGAGGAACCCTTTTGTGTAAAGAACCAGAGAATAAACAGACTCTGTGTCCAGGTGGCCTCTGCCGTAGGAGTCACCTCAGTTACCTGTGTGTCACTGTAGGCGAAAAGCAATTGTAGACAACGTGGGAATGAATGGAGTATTGTGTCCTAAGCCAGACTACATGCCCAAGCAGGGGGCGGAGGAAGGAGGGCGGCAGGGCTTCCAACTGAGTTCACTCAGTGTATATGGTTCTGAGGATCTTGTACGGATTGGGCGAGAGCTCAGTGCTGGAGCACTCGCCTGACCTGCATGAGGCCCTGGGTGCTGTCCTAGCACAGCAAGGAACTAAAACATATTCTGAGAAACAGGCATGATTTCACCTCCAGTACTTTAGTTTGTTTGTTTCTATAACCCAGGGCCTTCAACTGAAATTTGTCTCCAGCTCCCTACTACACTTTTACTAATTCTTTTTTTTTTTTTTTTTTGGTACCAGGGATTGAACTCAGGACCTTGCAATTGCAAGCAAGGCGCCAGAACCACTGAAGTAAATCCCTAGCACCTTTTGTTAAATTTAGGGCATGGTCTTGCTAAGTCACTAAGTTCCCACTTGCTCAAGTGGTGGTGGATGCCTATAGCCCCAGCACTCCAGAAGCTGAGGCAGGAGGATTACTGGAAGTTTGAGGATAGCCTGGGCTTCATAGTAACACTTTTTCTCAAAAACATAGCCTACTCTGGGGCTACTTCCAATCCTATTGCTTCAACCTCTCGGAGTGCTGAGATTATAGATCCCTAAATTTTATTGAACAAGGTCAAATCTGACTCCAAGCCTCATATGTCAAGATTGGTATGTATAGGACCCCAGGGTAAGAGCCTTTGGTCTTCCACTTATCCTTCCCTGAGAGTCTCTTGGTCCTAGTAGTTCCTCAGCTGACAGACTGTACTGCCCTCACTACGGTCGGACCACCTCTGCCCAGGGCTGCTATTGTAGACAGCTAAGTTATTTATAAGTATTACAGGAGTTTGGATAGGGCAGAGCACTCAGTATAGAAGACGGTTACAGCTGGAGGCGCACTCACTGAAGGCCAGGCTTCAGGAAAAAGAGGAATGGCAGACAGGTGTGGAGGCTCATGCCTGAAATCCCAGAACTCAGGAGGCTGAGGCAGGAGGATGCTGTTAGATTAAGGCCAGCCTGGACTACAAAGTGAGTTCAGGGCCAACGACCCTGTCTCAAAAAAACAAACAAACTATAAATTAACAAGTAAACAAACAAATTAATTAATTAATAAAATTAGAAGCTAGACACTCTTGGTGTTTAAGGTACATTCCCCTTGGGCTCAGTTTGTACATTCTCCTATGTGACATGCTATTTAAAATAGAACAGATTTAGGTAAGAGTTTTCATTGTATTGTTTAATGTTTTGTGATCAGATAGAAATATTTAATTAAAAAGGTATTCTATAGTAAGACACATGTGTTAAAAACATAATGTCATCTTGATTGTCAGGCTAAAATATTATGTGTGGCTCTTTCCCTTCTATTATTTGTAAATCGATAGACCATACCCGCTATATTCCTGTGGATTTAGGACTCTCCTGTAGGCAGACATCACCTCCTGAGACCATCTACCTGTGAGTTCTGGGGATACAAAATTTCAATCCAAGACAAGGACCACCGGCTAGCCTAAAGCATGCCTATACTGTTGCAAAGCTGGTATTGGGAGATGGACACCCAGAAGTGCGTGGCCAAATACTGAGCGTTTAGGAACACCACCTTGCTAATGGATACCGAGGCTACCGCATTAGCAGCTCTACAGTCAGTAGAGGGCGCTGTGACACAGGTCCTGCCCAAGTTTTTCCTCGTTCACTAGTGAGTTCTCTCACCCTAGTCACATAAAAAGAATTTTCAGCTCATGTCAGTAGGAGGCACGGGAAAGATTTATTTAGCAAAAAATAGTCCACATTCAGAAGAGTGTGGTGTTCATAGAATGAGCCAGATTATAGTCTGGAGCTTTTATGTGTTTTAGGAAAAGGAAATCTGTGGGATTTGTGCTGTTCAATAAGGGTATTTCTACAGGAGAAAAGTGGCAGAGCTGTTTGCTTTGTCTTTTGAGACAGGATCTCACTGTGCGGTCCAGGCTGGCCTTAAACTTGTCCTGGCCCATATTCCTGAGTTCTGAGTTCTGGGATTATAGGCATGTGCCGCCACTCTAGGCTGAATCTGCAGCTTTTAAAAGCACTTCTTTCTCGTTGCTAGGATTATAGTATTTTAGTCAGCTAAATTAGTTAGAACTATTATAGACAATCAGACAGGACTAGGCCCTTAAAGAAGTCAGTGGAGCAGAACACAGGACAGCCTTGGCCGGAGGCACATACCTTGAAGGCCAGATCTCACAATAAAGACAGAATGAGTGCACCTACATACTTTCCCATGAAAGAACAATCATGATTGATATTCTACATAGTCACCAGTCACCTTGGGCAGGGACTGAGACCTCCTGACCCTTCCAAAAAAGGTCCTTGCTCTCTCCCTCCACCTCACGGCTTTGTACCCACCTGGAGAGTTTGCTCTATAAAACTTATTTATAAGTTTTATAAGAGTGGGCTTGTGGGCCACCAGCTTTCCAGGTCCCCTCTAACCCCTCTCAGGCAGGAGCTGTCTAGCCTTCAATAAATATTTCCTACTTTTATCCGCTGTTTTTCCTAGAATTCATTCTTTGGTTTTCGAGAATATGAACTGTGCCTATCAGAAACCCTGCAGGGTGGGAGTTAGGATTTTCTCTGATATCATTTGGAGGTCCTGTATCATCTCAACATCAGTAAGTGGGCACACCACCCCCTGCTGGATCTTAGGACTCCCCACTGTAGACAGCCACGTGAGTTACAAATCTCATAGGCAGTTAGACAGGGCCAGGCCCTCAGCACAGAGGCAGGAGGACACCCACAGACTCCCCCCAGGAATAAATAGCAGCGACTGATATTCTAAATAGACATCAGTCCCCTCAGGTGGGAGCAATACCCGCAGCCTATTCCTTCCCAGAAAGTCTTTATTCTGTCCAGGTATCTTTGCTACAGGACTTGCTTCCCTGTTTGATTCCCATTTAACCGATATCAGCGGTGGCACAGTACTTGTTATAATCTTATTGGCTGACTGTGGTTTTGTGCCACCTCATCCTCACCTGGCACTTCCTATTGGGTGCATATTACCTAAGTGATTATACTTTGGTTGCGGTCTTATTATTTGACTTTAGCTTTGTCCTACCTTGAACCCGACTCAACTCATGGCTTTGCTCAATAAAACACCCTTGAGAAGTAGGGTTCGGGGAACCCACTTTCTGAAGCCCCTTTGGTCTTAGAAGCTCCTTCTCTCAATGAATTCTTCCTTTTCTTAACCTCTGTTGCTCCAAGAATTCATTCTTTGATTTCAGAGAGCCTGGTGTGAGCATTTTGAACATCTAGAAGATCAACAGTTATATTTCCTTCATATTCATTGGAAGTTGGCATATTATATAGCCTGTATCATTTGGTGGTTGCCTACAGAAATAATTGGATGGAGGTAAGAGGGTTTGTTTTGTTTTGTTTTGTTTTTTGAGACTGGGCCTTGCTTTGTAGTTCAGACTGGCCCCAAACTCACTATGTAGCTCAGGCCAGCCTTAAACTTACAGCAATCCTCCTTCCTCTGCCTCTTGGTGCTGGGATTACAGGTGTGAGCCACCACGCCCGGCATTGTGACATGTGGTTACGGGGGATCAAACTCTGGACTTTGCACTTGCCAGGCAGATGCTGGAACCACTAAGCTAAATCCTTGGCTCCGAGAATTTATTTTTATTTCATAGACTCTGGATTGTGACTACTCATTTAGGTAATCAAAATTGTCTTAAATTTTATGCCTTAGACCTTAAATTTTGGCCAATTACATATGCCTTGAAGTTTTTATGAGCTGTTTTTCCTGTATGTATTTTTTATTAAAAAGATAATAAATTTGAGAAAATGGGAAGGTATGTCCCATAAAAGAAAGTGATGTTTTGGGCCCGGGAGTTAGCTCAGTGGTTCTGGTGCCTGTCTTGCAAGCACAAGGACCCTGGTTCAATCCCCAGAAACCACATACCATACTGGGTGTGGAGACTCATGCCCAGCAGCAACCACTACCACATACCACAGTGCCGGGAGTGGTGGCTCACGCCTGTCATCCCAGCACTTGGGAGACAGAGGCAGGAGGATTGCTGTGATGTGAGTTTGAGGCTGAGCTCAGGGCCAGCCTGAACCACAAAGCGAGACCCTGTCTCAAAAAACCTAAAAAAAAAAAAAGTGATGTTTTACGTTTTATTCCTGTTTTGTATGTATTGCTTTTGGATTTAGATGCTGAATTTAATAGCATTCCTTGTTTGACCTGTGTCACTTTTTAAACAGCACTAGGAAAAGTGTTGTTAGAGTGCCCCCTGGTGGACCTTCATAAAATGGGTTTTTAAAAATCTAATCATTTATAATTAAGAAATATACATGACTATTATTAATAAAACAGGACCTCACTCGTCAGTTAAAATGTGATATGTCGTGGCAATTATTTTTATTTTTATTTTTTTTTTTTTTTAGTTTTTTTGAGACAGAGTCTGGCTTTGTAGTTCAGGCGAGCTCTGAGCTCAGCCTCAAACTCCCATCACAGCAATCCTCCTGCCTCTGCTTCCTGAGTGCTGGGATGACAGGCGTGAGCCACCACGCCCGGCACTGTGGTATGTGGTACCGATTTCTGACTGGTACTGTATGTGGTTTACCGAGGATCAGACCCAGACCCTTGCGCTTGCAAGATAGGAGCTGAACCATCGAGCTAAATCCCTGGCCCTCGGTGGCAATTCTTAAAGACTTGGAGGACAGGCTTCACTGGGACATTCTGGGTCAATCCTTTATAATCTGGAGAAAATGTTGAGCACATTCTGCCTCAGTTTCCTTTCTGGTCTGATCTTCCACTGGGGTGGAGGCAGCTCTGGCTTGAAGAGTGCTCGTTCTTGCCTTTCCAGGCTGAGAGTGACGACTCAGGAGTAAGTTGTCTCAGGAGCCTGAGAAGAAAAAAATCTCCTTTCACTGACCTCCTATCCAGTCTTTCCCTGCCATCTTGTTTCCCTTTTTAAAAAGGTCTGTCAGATTAGGAAAAAAGCAACTCTAAAGTGCCCAAACTTCCCCTCACATCCAACAACTAAGGATCTTTAAGGTGAGCCCATGGAAAGGGAGCACTTGCTGCCACCGAAGACAAGGAAGCCATCTTTGTTGAGGGAGACGTGCCCTGTCTCTGGGTCAGGATTGTGCCCATCCAGGAGAACACATGCATGTAAGTGATGGCCCTGCCTAGTGTTCTGGATAACAGTCATCATTAGGAGGCTAAACCTGGGCACCCATTAGAGGACTTACTTCTCGGTGAGATCAGAAGGAACTATTTCCTAAGCATGACGTTTAAGGGACCAAAACACAGTTGAAGGAAGAACTGCAACCTCCTTGCTATCTCTGTCTCTCTCTCTTCCTAGGTCTGATTTCCATCATTTGTATGTGTAAGGGAGGAAAATAATTTCCCTAACTTTGGACTTTAAAACTTTTACTGTAAATGTATAAAATGCTATTTTTTGAGTAGCTGGGGGTGGAGACAGCTGAGGCTTTTAAGTGGACTTTTGCTTCTGCTAGTAAGTTAGAAACTCCCTCTCAGCTTTTCTCCAACTCCTTAGGAGTTAACTTTAGAGTCTTCTTGTAGATAGACCACAGCTCCCTCCAGGAAGTCAGGCAGAGGCAACTTGCAACAAATGTTTGCCTGTTATGGAACAGAATACTATCAGCTAGTGACTTACATTTGTACTTTGTTAAGAGTGAAAACGGGATTTTAGTCAGCCTTTCTCTTCCTTCATCTGGGCATAAGAAAGTGAATTGTGGTTGGTAGGCAGAGTGTAAGTTTCACCTGTGAGCTTCACAGACACAAAAGTGTTACATTGAACCTTTAATAAAGCCTTGTCTTCTTACTTAAGAAGGTTATGTAGATGATTAGGTAGATAACACAGCTGAGTTGGAAGTTTCTTTGTGGGCAAAATTCCTCTGTACCATTTATTTATTTCTAAAAGTTATTTCCTTGGGGATTTAGCTCAGTGGTTCCGGCACCTGTCTTGCAAGCGCAAGGGCCCGGGTTTGATTCCCGGTAACCACATAACAATACTTGGCTTGGGGCCGGGGAGTTAGCTCAGTGGTTCCGGTGCCTGTCTTGCAAGTACAAGGGCCCAGGTTCGATCCCCGGTAACCACATACAATACTGGGTGTGGAGACTCACACCCAGCAGCAATCAGTACCACATACCACAGTGCCGTGCATGGTGGCTCACGCCCGTAATCCCAACACTCAGAAGGCAGAGGCAGGAGGATTGCTGTGATGTGAGTTTGAGGCTGAGCTCAGGGCCCGCCTGAACTACAAAAGCGAGAACCTGTCTCAAAAAAAAAAAAACTATTCCCTTTTTGGAATGGAAAATGCTGCCCTATGATCTATACACCTCAATCTCTCAAAGAGTTAGAAAACAGTGGTTTATGTTTCTTCATTATTGGTTTTGCTAACAATGCATCCTTATTTAAACATGATAGTTGGGGGCCGGGGAGTTAGCTCAGTGGTTCCGGGTGCCTGTCTTGCAAGCGCAAAGGACCCGGGTTCGATTTCTCGGTAACCACATACACTACTGGGCGTGGAGACTCACCCCAGCAACAATCATTACCACATACCACAGTGCCAGGCATGGTGGCTCATGCCTGTAATCCCAGCATTCGGGTGGCAGAGGCAGGAGGATTGCTGAGATGTGAGTTTGAGGCTGAGCTCAGGGCCAGCCTGAACCACAAAAGCAAGACCGTCTCAAAACAAACAAACAAACAAACATGATAGTTGGGCTGAAGTCAATTGTTTCTTTTCTTTTCTTTTCTTTTCTTTTTTTTCGAGGCAGGATCTCGCTTTGTAGTTCAGGCTGGTCCTGAGCTCAGCCTCAAACTCACATCTCAGCAATCCTCCTGCCTCTGCCTCCTGAGTGCTGGGATTACAGGCGTGAGCCACCGCCACCACGCCCATCACTTTGGTATGTGGTACTGATTGCTGCTGGGGTGAGTCTCCATGCCCAGTATTGTTATGTGGTTACCAGGGATTGAACCTGGGCCCTTGCTCTTGCAAAACAGGTGCTAGAACCACCGAGCTAAATCCCCAGCCCTTTGTCACTTGTTTCTTTAAAAAAAACTAACTGTAGGGAATCACTTTTAGGGTTTTTTTTTTTTTTTTTTTTTGAGACAGGGTCTCGCTTTGTGGTTCAGGCTGGCCCTGAGCTCAGCCTCCAACTCACATCACAATCCTCCTGCCTCTGCCTCCCGAGTGCTGGGATTACAGGCGTGAGCCACCACTCCCGGCACTGTGGTATGTGGTACTGGTTGCTGCTGGCTGTGGGTCTCCACACCCAGTATTGTTATGTGGTTACTGGGGAATCGAACCCGGGCCCTTGTGCTTGCGAGACAGGCGCCGGAACCACTGAGCTAACTCCCCGGCCCCGGGAATCACTTTTGATTGAGTCAAAGTGCAGGGGCACCTAAGGACCCTTCGAGACACAACCCCACTGCCTAGTACATGTACACAGTGGGACACAATGCACTGCACAGCTACATCTTTGGCCCCTATTTACCACTTCTAATTCTCCATCTGGTGTCTTTTTATTTCAAATGCCAATTTTTGCATCTGGTCTTTAACTTCGAAGTATCTGATAAAGAATTTTGGGTTAGGAGTGTGACTGATGTCTTTCTGGACTTTATTAGGTCATCAGGTGTTACTGCTTATCTTATCCTTTGGGGAATTATACAGGCCTGGTCACTTTTAGGTAGAAATATGCTAGGCAGTCTGATAGGGTTGGGCCCTCAACAGAGTCAGCGCAAAAGATTAAAACATGTTACAACTGTGGCCAGAGATGCATCTGTTGGAGACCAGGCCTCAAGATCAAGAACAGGCCTGCATGCTTTTCCAAAAGACAAGCTAAGTCGTGGGATCTGGCCTACCGAAGTCCAGAAAGACATCATCAGTCACATGGGTGGGTGACCAACACCTCATTCTTTCATGCGTAGTTAGGTGAGATGTTCCCTACTGGCTCACTATTACTTAAGCAACTATACTTACAATCTGTGAGAGTCTGGGGAAGAAGACGCATCCAGAACCCTTATGGCAAACTCCAGTTCCCCATGAGTCCCACAGCAAAAGGATTGACAAACAACAAAGTTGGAACCTTGAGAAAAAGGCTGAGGTCAGGCTGGACTCTTGCTGCTCTAAGCAGCAACAGCCAAAGGCCAAATACCATAGCAGCAGAAAAAGAAGCAGAAGAGCCCATAACCTGAGCCCGCTGCACCTTTATTTGGTACCAAGCCTTCAACTCATAATCCTAGCATGCATGAAACAGGGCAGTCCCACAATAGTTCTGTAGTTGAAGATTACATAGGGCAGGACAGACATTCTTAAATCCCAATAAATTTTAAGGCCAATAATCCTAGTGCAGTAATCCTTGTAGTTTAAAATTCCAAATGGCAGAGCAATTGCCTGAAATAATCCCAGTAGTTGATCCTACAGGGCAGGGGAGGGCAGATATCCATACTCCTAGTAAGTCGTAAGTCTGGGTAAGTCATCCTCAGTTCCAACAATAATCTTTGTGGGGGTTTTTTTGTTTTTTGTTTTTTTTTTTTGAGACAGAGTCTCATTTTGTAGCCCTGGCTAGCTTCAGACTCCTAGCAATCTTCCTGCCATTGCCTCTCCAGTGCTTTGATTACAGGCATGAGCTACCACACTCAGCTTGTGATATGTGATACCGGGGATTGAACTCTGGACCTTGACACTGGAACCACTGAGCTAAATTCCTGGCCTATATTTATAATCTTATTGGTTGTTGTACTCTGGTGGTTTTCACACTATAAAACTTTCCCTGAAAAGTGGGGTCCTTGGGTATACATTCAGGAACCCTCCTGCCTCTCAAGAGCCACCCTCTCAATAAATATTTCCTACTCTTAACCTCTGTTGTTGCCTAGAATTCATTCTTTTAGAGAACACGAACTTGGCATATCATACATCTAACAGGCTGAGAATTACATCAGATCATTTAGAGCTCCTATTTCATCTTCTATATCATGCCTGTATCAATGTGGTCTTTACATTGAGATTGAGATTCAACTGATGTCTCTGCCACAGCTGAATGTATATTCATCTTTTGCACTGACTCTGTCCAGGGCCCAACTCTGTGATTATCTATGATATTTTTACCTAACTTAGCTGTCTATAATACTAGCATCTAAGCCTAGACATAGTCATAAAGGTAAATAAAAACACAAACTTCTACACATGGCACAGAGCAGCAGTCAGGGTGGCTTACGATGATCAGATCCAACCCCACAACTGGAACCTTGCTTTACATGCACATACAAGGCCAGAGTTCGGAAAAGACCTTGAAGATCAGGCAGGCTCTGGAGTAGTTCAATTTCGCGACTTTACCGTCCTGCAGGCAATAACCTGGAAATAACCCCGCCCTTCACTTTTCAAATACATCCCAGCTGGGCGCATGCGCCAGTGCTGTGTAATCATAGAGATGGAAAGCTAGATCGTCTACTTCCACTGAGATAGGACATTTTGGGTCCTGGCAGAGAAGTTGAAAACGGCTGAGACCACTGTCTAGCTACAGTGCACAGCTCATAGCATAAGAGCAAAAGAGTTCCCCGGGGAGCGACAGGAGGAGATGACGGAGGGAGTTTGTGGTGCGTCTGTAAAAAGAACCACACCTCAAGTGTTGCACACCTCCCTGCCCTCAGTTGAGATGGCGGATTTGCGGGCCCTCTAGCCGCCTCCCTTCCGAATCCAGGAGGGGGCGCGGCCTCGCGTCAGTCGTGTTCTGAGGTGGCTGAGGTGTGGGTGGTGGCGAGAGTGTACAGAGCCCAGGCACTTAGTGGTTCTGGGACGCGAAGAGCAGGGGTCTCGCGCCCCTTATCTCCTCGCGTGTGTTCCTCAGCCTCTCTTCTCACCTAACGCCTGGCCTCGCGGAGCACCTTGGTGTGGCCCCGGGGGGCGACTGTCACTGCGCTTCGGGCGGACGATGCCCAAGAAGCTGTTTCTGCTGCCCCCGCTGTCCCCGTATTCGGCCTTCCGCGCCCCGCGAGCCCACCCTGCAACTCCGCCAGCCATGAACGCAGCTCGTACTGGCTATCGTGTCTTCTCGGCCAACTCCACGGCCGCCTGCACGGAGCTGGCCAAGCGCATCACGGAGTAAGTGGCTGCGTGGGGCCGGGCCCCGTGGGTCTCACCCGCTCCAGGTCCGCATCGCGGCCGAGGGGCAGCTGGAGGACCCCTGCCCTGGGGAACGGGGAGAATCTTGCCGATTGAGAGCTGGACGGACTCTTGGAGGAGACAGGAGCCGCCCCTTCCCCCCACTTTTGGCTGAGAAGGTGTGAACCACCTCCTAGTGATTTAGTGCCCCTCTCAATTCCTGGCCCCTCCCCCCTTCTTGGGGGGGACTCCTCCCATCCCAAGGCGGTGGGAGCCTTCCCAGTCCTTGGAGAGGGGCTTCGGACCCTTCCCCACGTCTGGAGTTGACCTCTGGCTCTGACCATGGTGTCCTAATGAGGGAGTCGAAGGTAGCTGTGTCCTGGATCCCGCCACAGAACAAAGCTGTGTGAAGGCGGGGGCAGGGCGAGAAGACAACTCCAAGAGTTAGGACTGAGGCAGTCATAGGCCGGGCGTGTAAGTCAGCATGAGGTTGGATCAGCCCTTCTCAGTCTTTGGGGTCTGAGGTGGCCTTTGGGGCAGCACTGGAATGCCTCTCAGACTTGCCAGTTAACAGCTTTGTGACATCAGGCAGAAGTCTTGGTTTTCTTTTACCATGTTTGCAATACGTAGTGATTTCATTCGTCCTGGGGAGTGGGTACATGTCCAGAACACATCTAAATTTTCTTCCTTCCTTTTCACCTGGCAAGACTTGATTTTCCTGAACTTGCTTTGTAAAATAGGCCTGATTCTGTTTATGGGAACATTGTGCACCTGACAGAGGTGGTAGAGTTCACATATCTAGCAGAACATGGTTTCATAGTGGCCCCATTTATTAAGTGGCCTTTTTAAAAAATTGGTTTTATTGGTACATTTTGTATACACATTATGATCACAAGCCACATTAAGAATTTGTACCAGTGTGTGACATGATTTAATTCTCGTTTTCTCTCCAAAGCAGCTTTTTTTCCTAGTTGCCTCTTTTGAAGAAACCTACAGTCCTGCTGCTAAGGAGAGCCTTTTGAACCATTTTCCAAATACACTTGTTAGAAATACAAAACGAATAGTTTGTCCTTTTTGGGGGGGGGGGGGACAAGGTCTCACTTTGTAGTTCAGGCTGGCCCTGAGCTCAGCCTCAAACTCACAGCAGTCCTACTGCCTCTGCCTCCCAAGGGCTGGGATTACAGGTGTGAGCCACCACACCTGGCACTGTGGTGTGTGGTACTGATTGCTGGTAGGCATGAGTGACCACACAGCATTGTTGTATATGGTTACTGGGATCAAACCTGGGCCCTTGTGCTTGCAAGGCAGGTGCCAGAATCACTGAGCTAAATTCCCCACCCTTTGTTTTGTGTTTTGAGACAGTGTCTCACTTTGTAGTTTAGGCTGGCCCTGAACACACTGTGTAACCTAGGCTGACCTCCAACTTGCAGCAATCCATCTGTCTCTGCCTCTTGAGTGCTGGAATTACAGGTGTGAGCCACCATGCCCACATGAATACTTTGTCTTTTAACAAAGACATTTTCATATTCTAAGCAGTTACATTTGATTTATCCATGAATTTTCAGGACTGGTAAATAATTGCAGGGAACTGTTTTGAGGCAGGGTTTTGCCATGTAGTTTAGGCTGACCTTTAACTCACCATGGAGCCTAGGCCCTCCAACTCATGGTGCTCCTCCTGCCTCAGCCTCCCCAGTTCTGGAATTACAGACATGCACCACTACACCTGGCTAATTGCAGGGATATATAAAATTCTAGATGGTAAAGTAGAAATGGGAAACTAGTTAAATTTTTTTAAGTTATGCCTGATTTCATCTGGAGTTTTAAGTGAGATTAGAAGAGTACAGTAACAATCCTTTTGCAATCCACTGCCTCACTTCTCTTTCTAACCCTGATTTTTTTTTTTTTTTTTTTTGAGACAAGGTGGTTTGTGGTTCAGGCTGGCCCTGAGCTCAGCCTCAAACTCACATCACAGCAATCCTCCTGCCTCTGCCTCCCAAGTGCTGGGATTACAGGCATGAGCCACCATGCCCAGCACTGTGGTATGTGGTCCTAATTGCTGCTGGGGTGAGTCTCCACACCCAATATTGTATGTGGTTAACCAGGGATCTGGGATCTGGGGATGAACCCGGGTCCTTGTGCTTGCAAGACAGGCGCTGGAACCACTGAGCTAAATCCCCGGCCCTACCCCTGATTATTTGATTTCTTATTGTGGCCAACTAAAATACTTTGTTTTGTTTTTTTGAGACAATGTTCCCTTTGTAGTTCAGGCTGGCCCTGAGCTCACTGTGTAGCCTAGGCAAACCTCAAACTCACAGCAATCCTCCTGCCTGTACCTCTGCTGCGTGCTGGGATTACAGGCGTGAGCCACTACACCTGGCACTGTGGTATGTGGTACTGATTGCTGGTGTGAGTCTCCATGCCCAGCATTGTTGTATGTGGTTACCGGGGATCGAACTAGAGACCTTGCACTTGCAAAGCAGGACCCGGCACCACTGAGCTAAATCCCTGGCCCTAAAATATTTTGTTTTTAAAATACTGACTTTAAATATGAGGTTGGTATTTGTTTATGTTGGATCAGATTTACCACACATGACCATGCCAGTAGAAAATTGAAGGGAGAACTATCCTGTGGGAAGTAGGGTCCTGGGTCACCCACTTGTGGGTCTCCCACTTGTGGGTCCCCTTTCTGTCCCCTTAGGCAGAAGCTTTTCTCTCTCAGTAAACTTTTTCTACTCTTAAAAAAAAGAAAAAAGAAAAAGTAAACAAAGGGAATAGTAAGTAGTTTTTGCTTTCTTTTTCTTAAAATCTTTCCTGCTATATTCATATTAGAAAGATTTAAAGTAACTATAAATGATAACTGTTTGTAAATACTTTCTTGATCTGTTTCATATATTGAGTTTCTAGTGAAATGTGGGTGGATATGAGGTTGTGTGTTTATACTCTACCCCTGAGCTATCCCTCAACCCCTCAGTAATGTCTTATTTGAAAAAAAGGTTTACTACTAAGCAGGGTTTGACAGTCACCAGAATGGATGACCTTTGAGATTATGATTTCTGACTCTTTCCAGATCTGAACTTCAAACCGATCTTCAAACTTGTTTGATTCTACGCTTTAATAAAAAGAGGCACACTACGTTTCCAGGACATGTGTATATGTACAAATTAAATGTGGAGTTTTTTGTTGTTTTGACACTGTTTTACTATGTGGCCCACCTTCTGGGCTTATAGGCATTGCCATCCACATGTGTGGGGGTTTTTTTTATGTGTGTGGGGAGGGACTTTTTGAAATAGGTCTTGCTACTACTTGACATTGTCCTTGAGCTCAATATGTAGCCCAGGCTGGCCTTAACTCAGTAATCCTTCTGCCTCTGCCTTCTGAATGCTGGGATAATGGGCATATGCCACCAGGCCCAGCTACATGTGTTATTCTTTTTTTTTTTTTTTTGAGACAGAGTATCGCTTTATAGTTCAGGGTGGCCCTGAGCTCAGCCTCAAACTGACATCACAGCAGTCCTCCTGCCTCTGCCTCCCAAGTGCTGGGATTACAGACGTGAACCACCACCCCTGGCACTGTGATATGTGGTGCTGATTGCTGCTGGGCGTGAGTCTCCACACCGAGTATGGTATATGGTTGCTGGGGAATTGAACCCCAGCTCTTGCGCTTGCAAGACAGGCGCCGGAACCACTGAGCTAAATCCCCGGCCCTACATGTGTTACTCTTAACCTACGTGTGTCTTTCACCTAGTTTCTGCCTTATGTTTTTTGCTAATCTTTTTTTGTCTGTTCCACTTATTTTATACTTTTTTGTTTTGGCTAGAGTATCAAAAATGTTGATAAAATATCCATAGCCACAGGATGTGATGGCCCACCTCATCTCAAAAAAAAAATCCATAGGGCCAAGGTTTAGCTCAAAGGTTTCTGCATCTGCCTTACACGTGCAAGGTCCCTGATAACCACATACAACAATGCTGGGTGTGGTGACTCACATCCACCAGCAATCAGTACCACAGGCATTCTTCCCAAACTATTTAACCAGCTGGCATGTTTTTACAAAGTAGATAGGACAGCAGGATACGTTTGTACCACACTTGGTGGTACAAGCCTGTCATCCTAGCACAGTGGCAGGTCTAGGAAAGGGATCACAAATTCAAGTCCTACCTGAACAATTTAGTGACTTAGCAAGACTTTGTGTCAGAATACAGAAATACAGAAAGTTGGGGATAAAGGCTGAGTTCAGGAGTAGCCTGAACTACAAAGCGAGACCCTATCTCAAAAAAAAAAAAAAAAAAATTATATGGTATCTAATCCTTGTTTGTATTTCCAGTTTTTGTGCTTGGTTTGTTTGTTTATTTGTGGGCAGGACCACTGAGCTACCTCCTGGTCCTCCATTATTATTGTAAAACTGAGAATTAAACCCAGCTTAGTGGGGCTGGGGATGTATCTCAGTGGTGCTGCACCTGCCTAGCAAGTACAAGGACCTGAGTTTCATCCCCAGTACTACAAAAACAAAAGAAAAAAGAAAAAAAATCTATCATAGGGCAACCCATTCAGAACCCCTCCTGTCTTCTAGGA